>UELU01137114.1:0-43260 GCA_900490025.1 Megastigmus dorsalis
CCACCCACCCCTTAAGATATTAATAATTACATTTACTTAATTGTTCTACTTACGCACATGATACGTATAAGTACTATATTAAGTATTATTAGTTACTTTGCATGTACACTACATACTACTAAAAAAAAAGTAATTACTATCAGAATTCAGAAATGAATCATATCTGTTACAATGTTACTATATATACTGCTATTCCTCAATACCTGAAGCATATGTAATTATAGTACCAAATAAGTACCATTCAGTCATCTTTGTAATCTAAAAGTTTGAAAGTTTAGCGATGCTCACGGACTTATGGATATTTTTTTTTCTATTATTTCAGTTACATGCTAAGTTTAATTCTTTCTCTTTCATTAAAAAAATTAGAATTTTCTACGAGTTTTTCTTATCAATCTATAGATTTTTGAAAATAACAAAAACGGTAAAATAAAATTTTCTTTTTTATAATTATTCATTTTTTAAAAAGAGTATGTGATAGTCTTACCTTACCGACATCACAATATTTTGATTCTAGTAAAAAAACTATTTGAATTTATAGAAAATGAAGACATCCTAAATTCAAGGAAGTGCAATAATGTCTTCATTTTATTGCATAAATCCAAGTATATTTTGTTTAACTGGAGCCAAAGAGATACGCTGATGGCGTAAGAAAGATACCAAAATATAACTAAATATACAAAGATAGATTAATTTTGGAAAAAAACTATGCTAGGTAGTACCTCGGTATTTGATGTAAGTATTGAGGTATATGCAGGGAAATAATACACTTAGGTTATGCATATGTAATAATTCTTTATTATAATATGTCTCATCCACATCAATATGAGTGCCTCGGAGTCTTTCGGTGGCAACCACTATTACTACAAGGATTGGCGTGTGCTCGTCTCAATAGCTCGACTAATACTGAACTAACCGCGATGAATCTCGCTTGTTATTATGTCGGCAACGCGCTTACACATAAACACATGAACGCTTGTAAGCAGAATAGAAGTAAGCGTCGACCGTGTCTCGATGCTCACCATAGATAAGAGTAGTTAATACAAAATATGATATTATCTTCAACAGTAAGTATATATATTGTATGATTCCAGTTTCATAAAATTTCATCCATAATTCACAGAAATTGTTGTCGAAAATTTCGAACAAATTGATAGGGTTCATTTTACAATTTTTCAGGACCCTATGATTTTTATCTGTGCCAATAAGACCAATTGTAAAACAAAAAAAGTGATACCATACTTTTTTTTTTGCAGTGATAATTCGAAATCAGTCTCAGAATAATTAAAATTTTTAAGTAATAATGGTACTAAATGATAATAAAAAGAACAGGCGTCGGTGTAAAAAAAAATTAAGTGCCACTTTTTTTAAACAATTTATTTTCATACAAAATGTATATAATATTAGTATATTTATAGTTACATTAATTTTACAGTTTGAGATATACATAATAATATTATCGTAGTACTAGCCTACAGATGTTTGAACTGTTAATATTTTCGCGAAGTTATTTTAAAAATCTGAAAAAACAACATTTAATAGTCCGACTAGCTAGTGTACCATTTCTGTAAAAGTCACAAATAAGAATATATTAGGAATATCATTAATATTTTGGTATTTTTGTGATGGTTTTCTATGACTTTAAATGGGTCCTTTTCATATATATATAATTCACAAAAATGTGATGATTATTAAATTGAATGTTACCATTACGACATTATTAAGATATAGATGGGAACCCAGGCTTTATAATTTCAGATTTTTAAAAAGAAAACTCCTAAATTTGTAAATATGGTAGAATATATTTGATTTATGAAAATAAACATTTATTTTCTGTTATAATTATTAACTCTTTGATAGTGCATTGTTATTTTACTTATTCTGCAATATTTTGGTTCTTAATCATTAATAGTGATTAGTGATATATTAATTATTATACTTAAAAATAAAAATAACACAGATCACAGAGTGAAAAACACTTTCTTAATAATTTGTGACTAACTGAAAACTTTTTTTTCATTATATAAGTAGTAATTATTTAAAATACTAAAATTCTTAAAGTACTCACAAACATCATCATGTCTTTTATTACTACAAAGACATGATTTAAAAAATTATCAACATAAGAATTAATGAGACAAATTTTATGTGAATGTCTTATTCAAAATGAAATAAACTATTTTTTTAAAGAAGAGATCTTTTTTTGATCAACTTTTCATTTCTAGTGATACATTACGAAAATCATTTACGATTTCGAAATAAACGAAGATTTGCAGTAAGGTATTTTATAAATATTTTTTCTTATGAATATATACTTAAACACAAAAAATTATATATAATTAAAAATACATTATACACATTACGTATAATTAAAAATATTTTGTTGCTAATGAAAAATATGAAATGTAATGAAAGAAAGGCATCTAATGATCTAATAATCATTTCTTTTTTTAAATCTATACAGTTTTGGGAAAAAAATACCTTGCTATACATTCTTAAGTTAATAACATTCTTTAAAAAATTTTCCTTTAGTTTTACGAACACCTCTAATCAGATAAATAGGTTTCTACAATAACTTAGACCTTCATAAAACCATTTTACTTTTCTTTTAATCTTCTGTCAATTTTTTTTTCATGTTAATAATAATTATTAAATATAATACTCTTCAAGTCAACCATCATACCTTTACTAAGTTACTTTTTTTTTCTTAATTTTAAGTTTATACACAAATAATAAGAGAACATTAGATCAGGATGAAACATTCAAAAAATCGATTTTCATCAATAATAACTATTGAAAGTTTTTAAGATATTCTTATAAAAAAAGAAAAAATTATTTTGAATCAATTTCTCCCTGCCTTAAAAATGTTTTAAGCATGTATAATAATATATAATTTACAAAATTTAGGGTAATGAATAAAAAAATAATTCAAATTTCATAAAATATATATCTTACATTTGAAGGACGCGCATAATTACCCTTATTTGAGACTCTTTTACACGTGGAAAACTTTCCATTTAAAAAAAAATCAATCCATTTTCTTTAAAAATAAAAATTTACTGTATCATTTCCACCCTGTCTTAATGGTATGTATGGAAAAATGGCTCTATACAGTGGGTCTAAAAATATTTATAAAAGACAACCATTTAAACTGCTGTGAAAATCCCTTTTCGAGCTTTCGACTTCATTGGTTGAATATATACTGTATTAATTATTCCTAAAAAAGGACCACTTTTTGCAAACTTTTTGATAACTATGTAGCATACATGTCTACATTGAGAGGCTGTAAATTATTGCGTTGCCTCTTTTCAAATTTATATCAATATGTAGATATAGTCTGCTATTATGTAACAAAACCAATTTGTTTTTTAATTTTTTTATCCAACAAGTTAGTTCTTGTATAGGATATAAAAACACTCATACAAATTTTAAAATCTTGCAAATTTTGAGATTGAGATAAGAAAATTTTGTTTTTAAATTTATTTGCTGCAGCTGATGACTTTTTAAATTATATTATTTTAGCTGATTTTTTCTCCAAAAATCGAATTAGTTATTAATTATGTACAAAAGTAAAGTTTGGTTCTTTTCATTAAAAATAATTATATATAATAATTGTTTCAGTCATCAAATTGGAATGTACCCTTAAAAGTCTTATACAAGAAAAGAATTGTTGAATTAGGTACCTTTCCTTATTTTTCTTTTTGTTTGGCAAAGATGTTCTCTCTAAAAATTGTAACCTTAATCATCAAGCAAACCTAAATATTCTTCCACTTCATATAAACGAGCAAGAAATTCTATTTCAAGTTTTGATCTTTGCCTATATGGCAATTTTCTGAGTCCTTCACCTAACTGAATTAAAAAACCATCCACTGCAGTACATTGTTTATCACACTCTTTATTACATTCTTCTGATTCTTCTTTAATTTTATTACTTATCCTTTGATCTACAAAAATATAATTTTATTATTTTTTCATAATAAATAAATAAATAAATATGTATATAAAAATTAGTAATGATTATATAAATATTTATAAAATCGATTATATTTTTAAGTATTGTGTATATATTTATTTAAAATACAAATAGTTAGAAATTAATAAGTTAAGCCCTATATAGATGTATTTAATAAGCTTTATAGTACTTACTATCTGCATTTAAGAAAGTCGAAGTACTTGGAACTGCAGGTGGAAGTGAATTTTGAATACTTTCTTGTTTATATTTTTTGGATTTTTCAGAATCTAAATTTACTTTATTTTCATCCGTTACAGCTCCAAACTCTATGTCCGTTAAATTTTCAGTGTTAACAGGCGAATTTTTAACGCTAGAAATTTCAATTTAAAAATATTTGTCAGCCTCATATTGTATTTTTGTACAAAAGGGTCACTGACCCGTATTATTTTAAATAAATAGATAAATAAATAAATAAAAAATAAATAAATATTTCAATTATATAATTGCCTATAATCTATAAAACTCTTTCTAATATTTTTTGTAATTTATAATTTACATGGGAATCTACATGTATAAGAAAAGATTTTATTAACAAAAGTTTTTATACAATTCAAATAAATTGATTTTATTAACATATTTGGTTAACTTATATGATTTTCATGTCACAACCTACATATGTAACTATGATCTCTTAAAATCCTGTTTGAAATTACTTAATTATTATGAAAATACTTGTTGTTTTTTGTAAAATAAATTGAACAAATTCCTTAGATTTTCTGAGTTCTTTATGTATAGGTTTTTCTTAATACTCTTATGCAGGTTTTCATGCAAATATTAAATGTCAGTATATGAAGTACTTAATAGAGGCACGTGGATTACTTAATTAATAATATTTCATAAAAACTATGAACCTTTTGAATGTTAAGCTCTTTGATAATGAAATGTTTTTACATGGTTGATTGTCATAAGGAAGATTTAATGGATTTTCTTGCTCAATTGTCCCATTGCAATTCTCACTTGTCCTTTCTGTCACTGTAGATTCTTCTGCAGATTTATTCTGTTCTTTTAGTCTTTGTTTAGCACGTTCCCTTTTTTTCAGTGATGTATAAATGCAAAACATTTTCATAAGATTTTTTTGTCTTGCTTTTTCGTGGGAAGTAGATCGCATTGGATTATTTTTGTACTCCTTTAATTTCTTCATGATCAAAAGAAGAACTTCCTCGGCTTCCATTTTTCTTTGCATAAGTAAATACAACTATCTCCAATTTCTGACACTTATATTTACACAAATATTAAAATATAATTTTTTCGATCTGCTCTATAAATTTTCATTACTATTTAGACTTATTGTCTACTGCAATCATGAAGTATGTAGAAGCTACTTTTTTGTTGTGTATATTATAAGAATGGTATACCAAATATTTAATTGAGTACACCCCAGCCTGCAGATTTAAGAATTTACAAAAAAAGAAAATACCTTTCAATAGCTCTTAAAGTGCTCCGTCGATCGGTAACATTTTTATAAATTGCTCCGTTTTATATTTTGCAAAAGAAAATCCTTAACTTTCGAATATTTAAATGTCCACATCTTTTTAAATAAGGACTTTTTAGGCATGATTCGAGTGTCAAAAAAGTGCTCCGTTGCCAATGGTAAGTGCTCCATAGTTAAAAATTGAATATTGATAATTTTTTATTGAATAAAATATAAAAATCACGGTACGCGGTATCATAATGCACGGTGCACAGTGTCAGCACTCGGCGCATAAAAAAGGAAGCGCCGCAGGGGAATAAAATTGGGGTCGGGGTTTAGGAGTTTTCGTATGGTATGCATATAATAGTAAAAACTTATTATTTAATAAGAGTGATTATTTCTTTAGTAACATATATATACATTGCATGTTACTAAAGAAATATTCACTCTGATTAAATAATAAGTTTTTTTACTCTATATATTGCATGTTACTAAAGAAATAATCAACTCTGATTAAATAATAAGATTTTTACTATAGATCAATGAACGAAAACCCCTAAACCCCCAGCCGGCGGCCCCGACCCCAAATACTCACACAGTTTCTACGGCATCAAGAGACACAAGAAATGAGGTATGTCCGCAAAAATTGCCGCATGGCGCATGTGATCTGACAGCTGAGTGCTGACACTCCTGACTCGAGAGTCGAGTCCTGTCACTTCTCACTCCTGTGCAGTGTGCAGTGTGCACAGTGCACAAGAAACACCAATCCAATCATACTATGATTGCATTATATCGGTGATCGTGTCCGTGTGCATTTGTTTGAAATTGAAAGAGAAATTACTATAGTTATGCGTGTGAATTAAGTCACTTACTCTACTCAGTACTCAGAGTACTATAAACTAGAGAGTATAGAGCATCTAGATTTCAAACCTCATACTCTGCTCTATAGAGTCTAGACTATATAATAGCTATAGACTTCTAGTTCTATAGTCTAGTCTACTGAGTATTTATATACCTATATATATATATATATAAAACGGGCATAACGGCTATAATAGCATTGTCCGTGTCGCCATCTTTCCGTTTTTCCGTCCTTTCTACATTCCGCATCTTTCCTTCCGTAGATCGGTAGATCGGGCAGGGTTGCTCAAACGCGTACATTTTGCATGTATTTATTTAGTTATACGTACATTGTTCTAGGATTGCTCCGTTGAGGTTATTTGAATGTTTTTATTAAGTTATACTATCTTTTAAGATTAATGTGAGTATAATAATTATCGTTGATTTCTTTAGTTTATACAGCATGACTTCTGTGATAGCCTATATTCAGATTATTTATTATCAACATCAATGATTGAATTAACTTATAAGAAAGTAGAAATGTAATTATGGGTAAGCTCATTTTTGTATCAGTACTGCTTCTCTCTTTTTTAAAATAATTAAACTTGTTTTATTTCAATATTAAGTTCACAAATACAAAGAAGAGAGTGCACAAGAAGACAGCATGGGAGAAACCAGTGATTTTCAAAGTAATAATTTAGACGAAAAGCTCATAAAACTAGTTCAAGAAAGACCAGCACTTTATGATTGTAGAATTTCTCCAAAAGATCGGTCAAAAATAATGAAACAAGCTCTGTGGTATGAAATCAGTAAGTCTATGAAAGGTGTGTATCATTTGCTATTTATAATTAACTATTTACAAAAATCCTGGTAAACTAATGCTTAATTATAAATTGGAAAATTTTACTTAAGAGTAAAGCATATATCAATACACTAATCTATTTTGATATCCTTGACCTTGACAGACTAAATTTGAAATCATGTTTTGGAAATATTTACACTGTCAAACTGAAACTATATATAATATATTAACCTTTAATTTAAAAGGTTTCAGTAGATAACATACTATTTTAGCTACATTTAGATAATATTTTTTTGAAGGGCAATTAAAACCAGAGGCTGCTGAAGTTCGATGGAAATATTTGAGAGAAAACTATTTGAAAGCTCGAAAAAAACAAAAAGTAAAAGAAGAAATAGCAAGGCGAACTGGTATGCCACTGAGACCAAGTGGTAAAAACAGAAAATATTCTTTTCGATATTATGAAATAATGGACTTTCTAAATGAATCTTTAGACTATCAGTAAGTGTTCAAAAACTAAAATTTAATAAAAATAAGATTCTACAAATTTTTTAATTTTTTCTAATGATATTACTTCATCATCAGGAAGATAATGTCTCTAAATAATACTTTAAAAACAAAAGAAGTTAAAAATATAAAAGGCCAAAATATTCCAAAGAGTAAATTGAGCACACGAATTCAAAAAATATCACAAGTAAATCTAGATAGTACACAGTCAGCAACAGGTTTGGAGAATTTTGAAGAAATTGATGATGATATGCAAGTAGCTTCACCTGCATCACATTTGTCATTAGAAACTTCAGAATTCGAATGTTCCTCAAATATAAAAAGTTAGTAGTGTTTTATTTTAAATTAAATTATGAAACTATTTTTAACGGTTTTCAAGTGTTGTCAACGGTTTCTCTCTAAAACGGTCGGTAACAGACTTTGACCAAGGACAAAAGTCAAAAAGTATTCATTATTTAATTTTCTATTGGACCGCAAGTTTTTTTGCGTCTACATTTTTTATAAACTATTTTTAAAAAATTATAACCAAAACCTGCTATTAGACCAAGCGTTCCCATAAGAGCCTATGTTAAAAATGCCCATTTCAAACTTTATTTTCTCGAAAAAAAGCTCGGTAATGAATATTGAAAAAATTCAGGGAGACTATTATTACTCTATAATACAATAACTTCAATTTTATGCAGTTCTCTGCATTTTCATTTAACCTCTGAACCTCCTTAAGGGGAGGCTAGGAAAATCTGTATTCCTAATCTCAAAATCACTTATGCTTTTTCAAATTATATACTCAATTTGAAAGTATTTATTTATTTTTCTATTTAATTATTTAATCAATTATACAGCTCTGAGACCATATACAAAAAGGAATATTCGTTATAACAATAATAAGAATTTCTAGCGTACATGTCAGGGGTGTGCATACAAATTTTTAAGATAAATGTTTATGTATATAATATTTCAAGATTAAGCCCTTTAAATTAGTTTTGAATAGAGTTAGTTGTATAATGAGTGAACTTGAATAAATAGAATATAGTAAATATGAAAAAATTGCGTTTCCACTCGAAAAATTCAGTATTTAATTAATAAATTTTAAAATTATAAAATTGTTTGTTACTACATAACAGATGGGGTCCTTCAGCTTCTTTTAATTTGTATGCAATTTGATTCTATACAAATTTTTCGCATTTTACTTGAATAATAAAAATAGTAAAATATTAATATTTGTAAAATATAGTTTTTGCAATTGAGATGTAGAAATATAAACATACATTTTATTTATATTAACATTTTTTATTTTAAGAATTGGAATTATATTGCAGGTAGTGACAATCATTGCTATGATCAGATATTCTTGGAGTGTTTACAGAAACCTATTCAGAAACCTTGTCCAATAGATGGCTTTTTGATAAGATTAGGAGAAGGCCTAAAAAGGTTGCCATATCGAGAACGATCCAGGCTTGAATTGGAATTTTTAAAAAGAGTACACGAAGTTGAAGAACAATTAGAGGTTTATGATGAAAACTGATAAGAAAAACTATTTTGAAAATGGAAATTTTTAAGTGTTTTTAATAATCTTAAACTAATTTTAAATTTAATACCACTGTATTGCATCCTAAGTGAACCCGATGGAAAAGAAATAATTCATGAGACTTAATATTATATGTTTATTAATAAAAACTAAAATTATAGGTGTATATACATATATGTTTGTATATATATGTATGTGTATACATACATATATGTACTCTAAACTATGACTGTCATTTTATTTATGGAAGCTTTAAGGATTCTTATATATTAATTTTTAGTTGATTAATATAAAAGAATTCTTGTATTTTCACGCGTAATAATTTTTAGACCAGTCATTTTGTACAATTTCATTTTTACTTGTAAACCTCTAGTAACAAATTTATAGTGAGATACTTTAATTACTCATCAAAAAGTGATTTCTATTTATTCTATAGAATGTACTCAAGTTTTTAGAAATATTTTAAAATTTATTTATTACAATACTGAATGAACGAAACTAATTAAAAATACTTTAATTACTACACAAGAATCATTTCTTTATAATCACCCTTTTAAATACCATGTCTATTGATAAAAGACAGTACAATTACAAATGCTTGCCTAAAACTAAATAGTGCAAAGCTCAAATTTTTTTCACCTACCCAGAGAAAACAAAATCTATATACAACTAGAAAAAGAAATAAAATTAAATATTTTAATTTGATCTTAGGGCTTCTTAAAAAGTCATCACTGCATTTATTCCCATTCTAATAGTATTGCGCCGTCTTCACAGAACAATTCTTTAAATATATCTCTAACCTTTTCTGCTTCTTCACTAGGAGTTTCCGAATAAACTTTTACACTGTTACAACCCTGTATAAATTTCTTTCTACCTGACTGCACTAATAAAGAATAGCGTCTATCTTGAAAAGGTCGTGTATTCTCTTTCATCATTAGAAAATTATGTAAACACATTGTTGCTTTTACGATTTTTATGGTATTGAGAGCACTGGTACTAAATTTTTTTTGAAAAATTTTCCACTGATTAGTGAGAATACCAAAGGCACAGTCGGCACACTTTCTAGCACGTCCAATTCTGTAATTAAATACTTGTTTTGGTAATTCTAAATTACCATCCTTTGAATATGGACACAACATATTGGTGGTCAGCTCAAAATCTTCATCACCAACAAAAACAAATGGCAATTCTGGTCCATTTTCTGTGATCTTTGATGGTTGTGGTATATCATATATATTATTTTGTAAATTATATCCAATTTCACTTGTCAAAAAATTAATTCCGTTTTCATCCTGATCTTCAAGCCCAATGTGTATTAATGAAAAACAAGAATTTGCATCGGTTACTGTAAAGAGTGCAAGCACTTCATTCCTTTTTTGGTAAGTTGATTCATTAGTAACTGGCATCTACAGAAGTTGGAAAATTAATAATTAATAATATATTTTTATCAGTCTTTTTACATTAATGTGGGCAAGGCAGCCTTACTGCCCACATTAATGTAAAAAGACTGTAAGACTGATAAAAATATATTATTGGTTTATTAAAGTACAGTCGACATAAGTAGCTTTTCTAATTAAAATTAATAATTGTCTTAAATATATATATACATACATATAAAATGGTCTTAGATTTTAGCTGTACTTAAAAAATCTATGTTCTAATATGCATAATTATTTTAAATTTAAAATACCTGAAGTACCAGCTGTCTTTTATCGATTGCACCTATACAGTGCACAAAGTCCCATTGAGTTTCAAAAAAGTGAGCTTTTTCCTTCCACATATCTTTGGTGGGTTCAGGCAGAACAACATCTTTTAGGACTTCCCAAAGAGCTTGACAAGTTTCTGTAACAACTTTTGAAACTGTATTACTTGCTACTTGAAATGCATTAGAAATTTGTGTCATACTATCACCAGAAGCCAAATATCTTAGACATATCTGTAAACGTGTATGCGCAGGTATTGGACATTTAATCAAGTACTGTTTCTTAATTTTGGATTCAACAAGTTTGAATAGCTCATTATAAGTTTCCACATCCATTCTGATGAACTCAAAATAATTTTCATAATCCATTGGTTGCATATGCATTACCACTGGGTCATTTTCCTTGCTTGTACTTTCCTCGTTATCCGAGAGGTTCAACATATCGGAAATAGAGGGTTTCATTTCAACCTGGGTACTTAAGCTAACCTGCATTGCACATTTTCTTTTCTTTCTCATTTTTTTGTATATCTTGTATAGCTGTACAAGATTTTCACGCTCAGCTTCCTGTTGAGAAGGAAGTTGATATCGAGCTACTTCTTGCCAGTCTCTCCATCTCTTTATAATTAAAGCTAAAGCTAATTCTGGTTTCATTGTTTCTTTGTATCTGTAAAAAGTAACTATAAGTAAATATCTAATTATTTTGAAATAATTATGAAATGAATGCCTCATTATAATATTCTAACAATTTTTTTTTATATATAAAGAAAACATAATACTTACTTTTTTTATTACATATATCACATTTAGTTATCTTAAAATATTAATCTTTGATATTTTAGCATATAAAAAACTTTTTAATATGCCAATTCAGTACTTTTTAATACTTTACTAAAAAACTTTTTAACCTAAAATTACGAAACTTGGCACTGAGTAACAAATTTTTCAAATTGATCACATTGATCAAATTTTTTAATATCTGTGATTTGGATAAGAAATAATTCATTCAACATACTATTTTTATTTATATAAAAATTAATCTATTCACATATGAAGCCAAATCAGCTGACTACTCTTCTGCAGCCACTGCTGTTCCTCCCTCTCTACATATCTTAATACTATAAGATATATGTAGGTATGCATAAATATAGGGGTGACAGCCCGGTGACGCCCATGGGCCCATGACAGCTGCGGGTATACACTGTTAACGTAACAATGCTTTAAAAAATGGTTCAGATGTGACGACCAATGCTTTGACTATGAAGATATTTCGAGTCCATGGCAGAAACAAAGATTTGTAATGACAATTAACTAACAGCTTTGAAAATAGGATGTAGCAGCCAAAAAACTATGACTCTTATTGGACATATAGGGTTGAAAAAATCCTACCTTACCGATTTGTGCATTTAACCAAATATATAAAGATAGAAACTAAATTTTGGAATAAAAACTGTTTCATCAACTCATCACCTCGATAATGATATTACCTCCAAAATTTTCGACGATAAAAATCTCTATGAATTATAATGGATGGAATTTCATGAAACTAGAATTATTAACGAAGTAGTAACAGTTTTTTTCCAAAAACTAACCTTTATCTCTATATGTTTCAAGGTGGTGCTAAAATCAATTAAAATTTAAAATTTCCCGCCCTACATTTTACCAACCGAGAAGTAACTATATAATTTGTATTAATTATAATAAAAATATTTAAAATTATATAATAAATCCCAAATACAGGTACACTTCGTCCATGAATTATCTATCATCTGATAATCTTTCAAATCAATATTTCAATAACACCTTCAAAAATTCTTGTTTCGAAATGAGTGAACTTTATCGGAACAAGAATTTTTGAAGGTTATGCCAATAAAATATTCTTTCGAAACTTTGCCAGATGATTGATAATTCATAAGTTTGGGCCTTTTGGCTTTATATTTATCAGTGTTCTACCCGTTTTATAAAGTGGATAAAGTAATTAATAAAGTAGCTTGAAATTTCCAAATAAGATATTCAATGATGCATTCTAAAATTAATATTATAATTCAATCTGATAATTTAACACAAAAAATACAACAGTTGTTGAAACTATTTGAAAACAGTAATTGATATCTACGTATTAAAATGTAATAATTAATAATTAAATTAAGCAAAAAATACCAAACTAAAAATTCATAATAAAAATTTCTAAAATAATTATTAACTTATTAAATTACGTTTTGAATATTATATTGGTTATTTATTCAAGGGTAGGTTCTAAAATAATAAGATTTTCATTTTTAAAAATCTAAAGGTTGTTTTATAATAGAGAATTTGCATGACTTAAAAAATCAATTTAGTTTTATGGAAAAAGAAAAAATTCAACTTGGTTTTTTTAATATAAGCTAGGTACCGAAATATGAAGTAAAAAAACCGTGCAATTTCTCTATTATGAAAATAATATTGTTGTTTTTTAAAAATTCATTTATTATTGTAACAAAAATATAACCTTTGAACTTTATAAAGATAAGCTCGAATAATTTCTCTTGTGTCTTAGACCAATATTGCATTGTTGATTATTAGTAGTCACGTTTTTATATTCGATTCGTTGTTATTGGTATATTGTAACTTTGTTCAACAATGGCTATTATTGTATCCTTACAATAAATTGAGGTTTCATAATAGTTTCTATACTTCTTTGCCAAAGTAAGCGTTATTGTTGTTGAGGTATTGCAGGCGTTGCAGGTTCAAAATTTACAACTTCAAGATAGACTAACTCTGAAAAGTATAATATTTCTACATTAAAAAAAGACACAGTTATAAACATTTCGGAAATACTAAAAAAGAGTATCCGCTTCTCCCTTCTGTATTTACCCTTCCACTTCTCGACTGTTAACTCCATATCTTCAAAGCTTTGATCATAGGGTAAAGATACGGGTTCATCCGTTGGATCGGCATATTGGACGAGATAAGGATGTGCTAGTGCTTGTTCGGCAGTTATCCTTCTTTCTGCATCCAGTTCTAGCATTAATTCTAGTAGCTCAATAGCTGAAAAAATGATTATTCAAGTGTATATCTGTTTAAAAAACTTTAATAATTACAGCGTGGGATGTGTTGACAGTTTTGGCCGTGACAGTTTCATTTCGCCAAAGATACATTATCTTTAATATTTTTGTTCATAAGTAGGTATCGAAGAAACGCTAGTCAAATTTTTAACGATAGGTTGACTGCTTTAACATAAATTATATTGTTACTTTTGTAGATCAAGATAATACAACAGAGTTAGATTTTCACTACAGTGAAACGAATGATAATTAAAAACCAAAGTATAAAATTCTTAATTTCAATATTGTTGTCTAAAGACATACCCGAAGCTGGGCGGCTGACTAGTGTTTCTCCAACATTTATCAGCTAATGAACGAAATAAAAGGTATAATCTAGCTTTGGTGAAATCGGCACAAACAATTCCAGCTTCTTCTCGAACTATTGTTGTACATATTTCAAGATATTTAAATTCACTTAAGGAGGTTCCATACAGGAACGAAATAAGTTACAAGAATTTAATCTTTTTTTGAATTGAAGTAATAAGTAATGAAGTTTCAGTAGGAATAAAGTGAAAATTTCAATCAATAAATAAGCGTACAGTTTGGGTATTTTTGGGTGGTGGGGTGCAGTCAGATTGTCCTTTGCTAACAGGGTTTATTTCAGGATAATTAATTTACATTTATTACAGATTCTACGAGAGTAATTTTAAACAAGGGCAATCTGATTGCCACTATTATAAAGAGACTGTAAGACCGATAAAAATATATCTATCAGTTTATGTATAGGTCAGTCGACATAAGTATATATACTTTCTAATTTTAATAATAAATAAAGCATTCCTAAATTATATAATGTAAAGTGTATAATATAATATAATTATAAAGACAACAAATTTAACCGATCAATTAGTTAATTAAATGAGTGCAATTCCAATAAAATATGTATTTTACCAACGAAGATCCTGTTAAGGAGATTCATCAGTCTAAGAAAAGAAATTACAGGATTCTGAAATCGTGTAAAAAAATTACATATACCTACCTATAAGGGAAACATCTAGAACAGAAGTACAACACTGAATTCCAAAAGGGATATAGGACATTAAAAAAATTTAAACTGTAAATTTTACATCACAGTTTCGCGAATAATACAGACAATAATCGGCTCGTGTATCACTCATATATTTTGATCTATTGAAATTTTAAACTTGAAACTTTACAGAAACTTTTTTAGACTTTGCTAAATAATATTGTGTATTCAAAATTTCGGAATTCAAAAATTCATAGCACAAATTTTTAAGCGTAATAATACTTATACCGTAAAAATAAAAAATGTACAACATTAAAATGTTTTTTTTTTATTTCCTTCACGAAATATGTTTTACGTGTATATAAGAATATTTTCCCAAAGAAAAAAATTTTCGATACATTTCATTTGAGTCAAAAGAGTTTGCGTAAAATCCTTTTCAATCGCGCTTGGCCATTTATTCTGTTTCGGCTTTTTTGGGCCGTTTTTTTACACTTTTGCCCATCGATATTGTGATTTCCCTTTGAACCGTGAGCCTCGCGGAAGATGTTACGAACCTCCTTAGGTTATTCAGTTTTTCGAAATAATTTTTTGCAGAAATCAAAATTAGAGACAAATAAATTTAAATTACATATTGCACTCAAAATAAGTAGCCGCGATTGTTTTTTCGCTCAACGTGAAGCTCGAAAAAAACAAACTATAGTAGTTTTAGTACACTTGAACTGAAATTATGCTTTTTATTAGAATATCGTATATATATTATTAGTATCAAATTTTCACATTACTTAGAAAGTATATGATTTGCTTAAATCAAGAGAATATGCGAATAAGCACTGCTTAAAATAAATGAAAGTCATACCTAGTGGATTAGCACCTCGGAAAACTTCTTTGAAATTCTTTTTTTTCAAGGGAGGTAGACTTTGTATATAATTTCTGGCCTAAAAAATCCAAATTTTGTTAATATTTCTTCATAGTATTAATTATTATCAGTAATTAAAATATTGAAACTATTAGAACATCCCAACACACTTTATAAAACGTATTCATGTCGCCAATACAGTTCGGTCATTTTTTGCTTTTTCCCCAGAAGCCCTATTAAGGAGGTTCATCAGGTTTAGAATTAACGAACAAATTTTGATAAAATTATAAATATAGTTTATTATTGTATATTAAACAACGTGTTAAATTTTTAAGATGTTTAGTACCCTTACTAATGAGATATCAATAAAATAAATTTTTGAATTTTAACATTGAGTCTTATGTAGAGTTGCATTTTTCTAGACTTTTAACTTGAACTGTATAGTTATTAACGAACAATTTACAGAAAAACTTTTACACGACGTAAAAGAATATTTAGCGAATATTTTGAGACCTTGTATAACTCGCTAGCTTAACTACAAAACTAATAATTTATATGTTTTTTGTATTACATAGCTAAACTTGAGTAGAATAACCTCCATTATTTAAGATAGCGGCGACTTCACATTTTTTTACACAGAATACGTTGTTTGAAATTAATACATACAATATTTAACTATATAATGATCTGATAAAATAACGTTAATCGAAAATAGAAAGTCTGTTGCAACTTTGTTTTGACTTCCTATATACGTATACCTGATGAACCTCCTTAATTAGCTTTATGTGTATCATACATTGTGCTTTACTTGCAATAAATGATACGTTAATAAATTGCATTTTCACAATCTGAAAATTTTTACCGTGAACGTATTCAATATTTTAATTTGCTGATTTTTACAGCTATTACAGTGTTAAAAATGGTGTGCAATTAAAGCGGATTCAGAGACTTATTATAAAAAATGAGAATTGGTTGCAAAAATTCATAATAATAGATATAATATACGTAGCTAAACTTGACTGAGGGGGGAGAGAGGCTAGCAACTTAAAAATTGAGAAATAATTAAGAAATTAGTGTAGACTCTTATGGAGACATGATTTTTTAGATTGAAGAATTTAAATGTGTAAAAATGATTGTTTTAACTAATTATTGAATATTATATATGTTAAAATAACTCCATGCACGTCTATATTGCGTGTTTTATTTTAAATTATAATTATTATACGATTAAGTTTTATTTTCAAAAACAATTTTGTATATGAAAAATAAAATAAAATATTGGGGCCCCCTCGAAGTAGCCATATTTTCGGCCCTAAGCGCTAAAACTTCTTTAAAAAATAAGTATAGTAAAGATATATGCTCATTTTAGTTTTGACCTTATTTCTAAGAAAATTCAATGTTCTTATAAAATCTTATTTTAAAAATTGCACAGAAACATAATATTAAATTTCCTACAGATTTCTCTGCACAAATTATCTTGAATGCAAAATTCATGCACAAAACCCTGCGTAAGTTACTGTAAATTTGTGCTGCAGCAAAAATGGTTGAAGCAAACTTTAAGACGAATATCAAAAAGGAACGATATCAGAGATCACAGGTTGATGGAAAAAGGAATCCTGCAATAACAGACTCATGCTTGAACTGGTTATTGGACCGATTTAAGAAAAATAATATTTAAGTTAAACTTTTGTCATGTTAATCTGAATTTCCGATTTATAAGATTATCCATTGTCAAAAATATTTTGATTTTAACAATGATTTTTCTAAATGTAAATGTTTGCATAACTAAAAATTTACAGATTTTACAAACTATGTACTTATGTATCTAAAAAATATTCTGCTAAAATTATTCGGTGTGCTATAAATCATTCGGTGCAACAAGGGAAACAGTTTACTAAATGAAAGGTAACAGATTTCATTTAATATGATTTACCTCTTGGCTGGTAATTTTACTCAAAGTTTCTTCCGTGGGCGAACCACAGAGCACTAAAACTCGAGTTAGGTGATCAATGTCTGCCCGGTTATCGTTAAGGTTTATTAGTTGCGCAAATAAAATCGTCTAAAAAAATAAGCTAAGATTCTACGCTCGTAAACAGCTCCATATCTTTAAAAAATTATAAATTCAAAATTATAAAGTTAAAACACTTTGGTCGTTCAATCACCAGTTAAATGTTACTCAATAATAAATCATAACAAAAAGTAAGCATAGCAATAAAATATGAAACCTTGCTCATTTCTCATGCACTTTATTTTCTACGTTTTTACCACCACTAAATACATCATACCATGACTAAGAAAATTCCATATTTCAAAACGTAAGCATTTTAATTTTGACAAGTAATATAGGTACAGACATTATAATTATTAGATGTTATTCTTTCAATTATCTGTAAAAAGGATAATAAAAATTTTCTAATTTTCTAATGCATTTTTAATTTTTTGACTAGTTTTAAGCATAAAATACAAATTTTACTTTAACATACAAAGTTCAATAGAATTATTGTATTATCATGCTACATGCTAACTGATTAATATTATAAAATTAGAATAATGTACAACTATTAGAGTTTGAACAAAAAATTAATTCCAATATACCTATATATGTGCCCAACTTTTGTCACAAATTTAAATACAATATTAACATAGACAATACTTATGTTTGAAAGAAAACAAAACCAGTTTAAACGCTCAAATTTAGGATGTCGTCTATATATGGTAGAATAAGGATTGGATATTGAGTTTATCAATTTTTAGTAGAGTTCTTTTTATGTTAGATTTTCCAAATGTTATAATAAGAGAAGACAATTACGATTTAGTCAGTACACACACGAACTTACCGATTCGGACGATATTTTCTGCATAAACTCGTCTCGTGGAGTGCCCAATATTTCCATGATAAGATTTAATTGATGAATATCTGCTTTTGCTAAGGTTTACTTTATAAACATACTAAACTGTTGACCTCAAATTACTATCAATATACTTGTTTGTTCATCAAGCTGTGACTACAAAACGCATACCGAAACAAATTCATTGTACATAATGTACACAATTATAAATTTAAAATTCAATGCCAATTATGTATTATAATCATTTAATTATAAAATTGTAAAATAGTTAATTAATTAATGGTTTTTGAAACTTTTTTAAATGAATCAAGTACATTAGACACACAAAATACGCGTTAGTACAAAAAAAATTATATTTTTAAACTTGGCTCCAACGTGACAAAAATTGGTAGCTCTGAAAATGAGTTATTGCAAATTAAATAATAATTTTTATATAAAAAAGCTTAAGTAATTTAAAGCAATTGAATCAAATAAATTTTAAAAATTAATAGCATTTGTACTGCTAGCAGCAGATGGTAGTTGCATTGTATCTTTTTAATGAAGCAAAAATAATAGCATATACTTCCTACACACTTATATTAGAAGAACAGAAACAAAAAATAAGGAAAAAATTTCAGAAAACTCATTAGTCATTATATCTATGGATGTTGAGAGCAATAGAAAAGGCAAATGAGTTTTTTTATTTATTCCTTATTATATTCCTGTTACTAAATCTATACTTAGTGCGTAGAAGCTGTGATCCTTAGCAAAAAGCAGTTTAAGTTAGCAAAAAGATGA
Source organism: Megastigmus dorsalis (assembly GCA_900490025.1). Lineage (NCBI taxonomy): Eukaryota > Metazoa > Arthropoda > Insecta > Hymenoptera > Megastigmidae > Megastigmus > Megastigmus dorsalis. The sequence continues at coordinate 19,323 of UELU01137114.1, forward strand.
AGATTTTGTATAACAATGTATTACTTAGTTACATTAATTGTGAGAAATCAAACAATAAAGAATCATGCAACAATGTTTTTACATAGGCAATTTAAAAGTTTGTAAAGCGTTATCAATATCAAAGCAATTTTAGCAGCCATTATAAATACTAAAATTGAAAGGATACGATCAGTTCCTGGAAATAATGTTCTTCCAGTTAACAGTTCAGCCATTATACATCCAACTGACCAGATGTCAACTATAAATTATTTTTTTTTACGTTAGATTCACCCATAATAAAAAAAAAATTTTCATAATTATCAAATGTTTAAAGAATATAATATATTTCATTATTAAAATAAGACCTGTTTGATTATAGTGCATCCAGTTTAACATGATTTCTGGTGCTCTGTACCATCTTGTTGCTACATATCCAGTCATTTCATTTTCGGTTGGTCTAGCCAAACCAAAATCTAGAATTTTTAGTTCACAATCCTCATTCACTGCAATATTGGAAGGTTTCAGATCCTAGAAGTAATTAAATAATTTTATTTCAATTCGAATGCTGTAATTATAATAATTTTTTTGTAACGTAGACAAAAATGAGAAAAATCATCAATTTGTTCTACTACTGTCCATTTACAAAAAGTCTTTGAAGTACTTAATATTTTGCATGTTATTTTAATTATTTAGTAATTATTCTTACCCTGTGAATTATTCCGGCTGAATGTATGTATTTTAAGCCTCGAAGAATTTGATAGACAAGAAACTGAACATGGTCATCTGAAAGTTTTTGTGTTCTAACGATGTTATTGAGATCTGCTCCCATAAGATGCGTCACTAGATACCTTTAATCGATAACATTAAATTATGATATACTGTATATTTACAGGATGTTAACAATTATCTATATAAGTATAATTTAATGTACTTTCAACTTACACATTTTGAAAGTCTTCTAAAGATTTACAAGGATGAAACACATCTAATAGGCCTATTACCTAAAAAAGTGGAATTAACTTTTTTAAATCAATTTAATAATTACATTATGTTATTAATCCGACATGAAGCAACTTACATTTTCATGGTTCATGTGTTTTAATAATCTAAGTTCTCTATAAGTACGTTTTGCATGAACAGCTGATTGAAATGGTCTTGCCAACTTCTTAATAGCTACTTTTTGACCAGTTTTTGTGTCTAGAGCCGAGCTATAAATATTAATTATTGTTTAAAAATTTAAATGTAAATATATTTAAAGTTTAAATCATATTGTTAAATTTATTAAAAGAAGTTATCGAACTTTATATATGAGCCAAACCAACTTTGTCTAAGGAGTTTAATTTGTAATAATCAATTGATGAATAGATATAGATATCATCTGAAATATTTTGTACCAGTAGTAACTAAATTAGCTTACAAACATTTTTATATTTATTTAAGCAAATTAAAAAAATTAGTAAGTAATGTGGTTATAGAAAAAAGGTGGGATTATAGTTATCTATTTGACAAGTGCCAAAAATAAAACAATAGAATCAAGGCAAGCTAGTACAGTAGTTCCTGGCTAGTATATATATGCCCACACTATACACATACAGTCTTTTTATGTATATATTATATATGTGTAGAATGGAACACATGATTCAAACAATTTGAAAATATAAGGTACAATATGTGCGGAAAATTGCACATGTGATTGTGTTTTTCAGTAGTGGCAGTCCTTAAAGAAGATATAAAATAGTATAAAATGTTAATTGCTTACCAAACTTGACCATAGGCACCTGATCCTACAGGAGTCAGCATTTGATATCTCTCTGGAACTTCCCATTCTGTCTTATTGATTTCAAATTTTATATAATTTGGCATACCTGTCACCAAACTTAACTTTCCAGATCACAAAATCTTAAATTTCTGTAAACCAGTTACCTAATATCACGCTGGTTACCACAAATCTCAATAGTATTTCAATGAAGCTAAAAAAGGCGAAGAAGAGAGGGCAAGCTTATTTTGAATAACACAGTCAGATTTGTATCTTTACACTCAGAGATTAGTTCCAAGAGTTCGATTCAATAAAAATTCCTCCATATGACTTACGTTACTTTCTTCGTTCTTTCGCGGGAATGTCACACAATTATTACTAAAATATACACATGCAGCTCATATATTTTTGCTTCTTCTTAATTGTAATCATAAACATTGCACAATATAAAAGACTCACGATTCTAACTACCAGTGCGACGTAAATGAAAAAGATATATGTAGGTAGGTCAGAGGCTCGTAGCCGTAGGTGTGCTGTGCGATGTTCTGATCCGAATTTTATTGTTGTGTAGTGTGTAGTGCACATGCGCGCAGTCTGTATTAGGAGAGGTTGAGGTAAGACGCGTAATAGCGGGATCATTCTTTTACTTCAAAAATTGTAAGTAAGCTTACCAAAAGTAGCGAGGAAAATCAATCAAGCCCATCAAATTACATGCATTATGATAACAATAGATCTGAAACGGTATAGTCGATATACCATCAGGAGTTTCAATGCTGATCACAATATTTATGTAGTAAGTAAATATACGACGTATATTTTTTGGTTGGCTTTATAGTTGAAATTCAAAAAATCGAATGCAAAAGCGATACCTATATATATATATTGGATAATATAATATTCAGAGAGCGAAACAAGGCCAAGGGCTGTTTACGATTCCTTTTCTAATTCTTTTTGTTTTTTTTTTAAGAAAGAGAAATTTTCTGCTATAATTATTACCTAGTTATTTAAAAGAATAAGGAAATTAAATTAAAAAATTTATCATAATTTATAAGTAAATCTGATGAAAAATAATTATAGAAAAATAGAAAAATAAGAAAATTTTATAAATATCTGCTTATTAGTCGTCTATAATGTAAAAATGTCGATTCAAGACAAATAAATACAAAAAACGATTTATAAAATATAAATCAATTATATGACTATTATGAATGCAATTATTATATTTTTCCCCTTTTAAAAAAAACTTCTGCACTGTTCTTGAGAATTCAGTCTTCAGATAATACCTTATATAGGTACTGAGATAATACCAGATAACAGATGATCATCCGCACACATGCAAATATTTTCTAAAAATAGCATAGCATACATTTACCACCGCATTGTCTTCTGCTTCTGTTTCTAAATTTTCTAATAATTCTTTAATCTTATCGAGAAATTATCTTTTTTTGAACTTTTAATAGTTTTATTACAAAACTTCCTTCTGAAGGAAATGAAATTTTAAATAGGGTTTTCATATTGTACATAGACAGTTGCAACATTTTCTTAAGTATAGTTTAGAAAACTAAGAAGAAAAGCTTCATTTATTCTATTTAGTGATCTTCATCAAGGCTATATCACTATAGGCTTATAAGCAACAGCTAGCGTTCTCGTCTCGGTTCTCGTTCCACACAACTGTCCACAGCTAACCTTATCTCAGAACACTCAACACGCGCGAAAAGATTTCATAATATTATGTGCAGTAAGTAAATATATAATAAATGTAAATGACTTTTTTCATAAATATTTAAGTATCATCACAAATTAATAAAAGTTTATTCGTAAAGTGTTGCTAAACAACTTTTTGAATTTTTCTAATAAATAACTCATAATTACCAATTAAAAACTATTTAATGATTTTTTTATATGTGTAGGCAGTATATTTACAAAAAAACGCTGCTGAGTCAATCATAGACACACGATATTTTTTGAAACTAACAATAAGTGCAACTATGTAATTTGCATGAACCTGCAGATGTAAATATACTTATTACAAAAGCAAGTAAACTAGGTACACCATTGACAGCTGCATAATTCTAGTAGAATTGGATAAACTTAGATAAAAAAAAAAGTTACGTTAATGTTTAAGATAGAAATGGAAAGTGCCAAAAATTTATCTGAAATAGATGAATATGAAGAGGATATTCAAAAGATTAAGAAAAACTCTTGGACATTAAAGGAAAAAATAAATATTTTAGATGAAATCGAAGCTGACAGAATAAAGGTGAGTAAAAAGTATAATATTGACGAAAAGATAATAAGAAAGTGGAGACAGCATGAAAAAAAAATGAGAGCAGCTATGAACATCAATTCTGATAATGAATGCAGCAGAAGAATTCGACAAAAGACATTGAATAGTCTATTGAATGAAAGAGTTTATGCATGGTTTCAGAAAAATGCTAAACAAGGAATAACTATTACAGATCCAATGATACAAAGTATGTAATATTGCATATACATATTATATATATTCATTTGATTCCTCAACAAAATTTTACACATTAATTGCTTCTGAATAATTCAGAGAATATTTACATTATATTCTTATATCAAAACCAAAGCATTATTTTATAGAAAATATTTCATTATAATTTCTTACGTACTGTTAATTTAGAGCAAGCTTTAGAAATCAACAGAGAATTAAGAGGAAAAAAGGGTTTTAATGCAAGTGATGGTTGGCTTTCTAAATGGAAAAAAGCATACAGTATACCTTATCTCATTTATGCAAGGAATTACAATGAAGAATCCAATTACAGTAAAGTATTATTATAGTACATAAGTTTATAAATAAAAATGAATAAAAATTGTATATTTTAGTGTAACTGATATTAATGTTTATAGAAAGTAAACATAAACTTGAAGATAATAAGGACAGAAATTATGAGCAAAATAATGAAGAGATTGAAATAGATGAAATGAAAGCATTTTTTAATGATATTGAAATAACAAATTATGAAGCTATCAACAGTTTAGATAAATTAATAAAATATTTGGAATTGTATGGAACAGCTACTGATGTTGAAATGACTGTTTTAATGAAATTAAAATTAAAACTTAAATTGAGACAGAAAGCTCAAAAAATAAAAGATGAATATCGAAGAAGCAGTAAAAGTCCAGAGTTCTTCGTTTGTAAATAAATTATTTACAAAATATTTCATTACAATATTCACTGATATTCAGTACAATTTAAGTGATATCTCAATATTTTATGAGATAGTAAAAATCATTTTATCATACAAATAACTTAATCAGTTAATTAGAATGTATGCACTACATATTATATAGCATAGGAAGTAAAATTTGTATTATTTTATGTAAATAATTATTAGTAACTATAAATTAAGTTTTGTAACTTTCTTACTGTTTTCTAATTTTTTAAATAAAAAAATGATTTTCTTGTTAAAATTTTATTTTTATTTTTCATCCTGTTAATAACTATAGTTTTTTAGATTACAATTCAAGTAGAATAATATTTAATGTGATACATTATTTTTATTTCAAAATTCAAATTTTTGAACAGTGAATAATCCTCGACAAGATATATGGATTTAATACGTGAGATAATTTACATAAATTTAATACACTTTGGTAAATGAGCATTAATAATAAAAATTATATATATAAATGCTTTAATTACAACAAATTGTGGTCAATGGCCAAAATGGCTTAGGTGATACTTAGCAATAATTTTAGAGATAGCTATAAATATAGTTTTCAATTAAAATATAACACTTATGGCAGTGTGTTTAGTTAAAATTTACTTAAAAAAACAAGTAATACTACATGTATAGGTATCAATCGTTACATAAAATAAAAATAGGATATTTAAAATTTTAAAATCGTAAGCTAATTTGACTCGATTTTTAACATATATAGTGTTGATTAATTGTTCTATGACTCAACAATTAAGTAACTAGATAACTATTTTTCTTTTGCGCAATACAATATAATAATTTTTAAGTTTAAAGAGAGATCATTTCAACTCCATTAAACCCACACACCATGTGGATTTTTACTTGTAGGCACTGCAGTTTCTAACTGCCTTGGAGAGCCTATCATTTTCCTCGTACTCCCTGGTTTGTGAGCTCCTGTAAAATATTTGTAATTGCTTTTTATTTACATTCAATTTTTGATTAAATGTGCAAATGTTTAAATTTAATTGTTTAAATTATAACAATGGCAGCAAAATATTTCGTATATCTAAATATATTTTTATCTTTCTTTTGATAAAAATGGAGTTTTAATATCAGTAAAAAAAATCAAGTAAATAAAAAAAAAAATCAGTAAAATTTATTTTTACCTTCAAGCAAATGTTTAACCTGCTCATCTTGGCAAGCAACCGTCAAACTTTGTAAATTCGCTTCTTTCATATCAGCTACAAGCCTTTCAACTTGCAGCTTCTTCTCTACGATAGCAGCTTCTAAATTTACAACTTCCTGTTTTAAGGATTCAGCACACTGTGTCGCCATTTCTGCAGAACGCTTAGCTTGTTCTACTTCATTTTGAAGATGTTCTACTTCACCTATAATTTTTCTCTCCATCATTTGATACTCATCAGCTTCTCGGTTAATGTTGTGTTGCTCAATAGCTAATTCTTCCATTACAAGTCTAAAACATTAATGATCATCATGTAGAATTTTTGCCTTTAATGAGTAAAATGTGTAAGCACGTACCTGATTTTATTTTTGCATTGTAGCAGTTCTGTTTCGCAGTTTGCTAGTTTTGATCGCAACAACGTTATTTCTGATTTTAATGTTTTTTCTTGTTGTCTAACTATTTCACTTTCTTCTTCTACATGTGTTAATTCTTTTAACTGAAATGCATATATTAATATGTAAAAATAATTTCAAATATTAAGTTGCTTTTAATAAATAATAATAGATCAATTACCTGATCTTCAATAACTCTATTAGTGGACTCGATTCTGTTAACTTCTTGAGATATAAAATCCATTTGATGCATCTGCTCTCTATTTTTTGTTTCCCAATATAAAATTTCAGCATCATACTAAAATTTAATTGAAAATTAAATAGTATTATGAAAAATATGATTCAAAATTAAAACACTTAATTCATTACTTTTGTCAGATCTGCTTGTTGAGCATTGATAGTATCCCTTTGCCTATTGACTAGTCTGATTAATTCAACGTATCTCTGAGTATATGCCACTGTTACCATATTCTGTCCTTGACCGGCTATTTGATTGACAGTTTGATTCTGCCCTTTTGTTTCTTGAAATTCCTAAAATTAAATAAAGTAGTTATATTATTATACTTTAAAGGACTAAATACCCTTATTTAAAAAAAAAAAAATAAATCATTTTTTTTGGCGAGATTTTAAACAAACGTTTTAATAGTATTTAAATAAGGTTGTTATGACTTTTCTTTAACCATACCTTTTAAAATTTTAATCCTTAAATTTACTTACATAAAAATAAAATATATTTTTCTCTTAATTATTATATACAATTATTAAGATACAAATATATATATTACAATAAATACAAAATGCACATACCTGTATAAGATTCCTCTTTGATTTAGCCGCATTACTAGGTGATGATTGTTCTTTGTAAAGGTGTGGACTCCCACTAGTATTAGGTAAATATTGCGATCTCCCAGGACTATTTAAGTTAGGAGGCGGTGGATCTCGATAAGGAGGAAGAGTTCTCTGGGGTGGTGAAACCGGACCAGGAGGTTCTCTATAAGGAGGCACTTCGCGTACTTTTTTTTGTGATGCATAAATATTTCCTGCTGAAATTAAAAGTTCAATTAAATAGAGTCAATTAAATAGTCAAATCTTACACACAGGAAGTCGTTTTTAGGAAACTTATTCAAGCTTATAAGTAAATATACCATCGATATTTGAAGATCTAGTAGGAGACTGTGCAAGTCTTTGAGACGTTTTTCTTGCTCCAAAATCTTTTGATTTTAATTGTGTTGGCTGAACTATGGCAACATTTTCCATTTGAACCTGCATAAATAGATAATTATTATGAATAAAGGTATTTTCAAAGTTCGTTGCATAAATAATTATTAGAAAAATTAGATGATTACTTCTGGACTAATTTCGCTCATATTTCCATGAAGTCCACTAAAAGTTAATGATTTTCTAATATCACGATTTCTTTCTAGGCCACTTTGAACATCATCAAAATCTGTTCCTATTGTCGGACTGCCTTTGATATTTTCATGTAAACTATTATTTAATGAATGATCTGCTAAAGGATTTTGCATTCCATTTGCTCGATTTGTATGTACAGAACGGGGGTTAGCTACAGATGTATTTTTATTTCCTTCAGGTGTGGATTTCCGGAGTATTAATTGCACTTCCGATGCATACTCTCCCCATTTCATTAATATCTAAAAAAAATATTAAAGAATTAAGTTTAATTTTACATATTACATACAAAAAAAAATTACATATTTTGCATAAATGCTATTATTCTAAAATGTAAAGTAATCCAGGTTTCAATATTATAGATACTTTTGTAGATCCAAACTCATAACAGCAATCAAGTTCATAGATCGATTTACCTTATAGATTTGTTAAACACTATATGATTACTATGAATATGAAAAGACACACTATGAAATGACTATAAATTTAATCCAAATGTTATTTTTTCATCATGCTCTAAAGTAAATAAATCTTTTTTTTTAGTAAATATAGTATAATGTTAACCAATAGACTGTTAATGAATAGGTTATGAATGTCTTAAATATTTTATAAAAATAAATATGTGTTACACATGAATTTACCAAATGTTTTTCCACTTTATAATAGAATAAAGTTTTTGCAATAAAAATAATACTTAAATATGTTATAAAAAAGTTATTCTTATACTCTGATAAGCAAAAATGAGAGCTCAGGAACTGTATCTAATAATAACTCAGTGTATTTCATCCATAGCTAACTAAACTCTAAAAATAAACCATTTTTAAAAATACTTGGTATTATGATCACCATTTGAATTACCTTTAATGGATTTTCATATGGTGCAAGTAGTCGTTCATTAGTTCTCCAACGTTCGATTAAAGTGAATCTGCCAGTTTGAGCAGTCGCATGTGCAAGTGCATAAACTACATCCTGTTGAGGAGTCAAAATAGTAATAAAGAACAACAATCACTGATAAGTGGGCTGTACAAATAATAGAATTGTCAACAAACCTGACAGGTTGTGGTTTCAGTAACGCCACAAACAATGCGTTGTATACCTTCCACCCATACCTTTAACTCCATTTTGCAATTATTATCTTAAATCACATTGATTCCATTGCATTCTTAACTTCAAATAGTGTAATAAATATCGTTAGCCAATTTGAAGTAAGAAATTTTCTCGAAGTGCCTGGCAGATTTGCAACGCCATTAGGTCGAGATTTTTTTTTATTTATCTACAGTTTTTTAACAAAACCAGTGGCAGATAACGTTTCACAACAAATATCTTTCATTGGGAATCACCTCACTATATATACAATAACACTTGCGTACGCGATTGCATTTGATGCAACAGGCATATCCCGTAAATCTAACCTGTAATACTAAGAAAATATATCACATTATTGCATATACTAGATTTATAAATTGAGTTAACTTTTTTCTTCTTTTGTAAGTTTGGAGCACTGGCTTCTCAAGCGCCCTCTTGAGACCAAAGCAGTCAAGTTTAATTTACCTTGTTCTTATATACGTTAATATATACGTATATAAGTATAATCCCATTCCTTTTTATCATCTACGATAGAATTACTCATATAATACATGATACACCCTAAAAGAAAAAAAAATACTGCTCAGCTGAACTTGAGAACATCCCTAAAATTCAACACAAATTTGTTTACGAACAACACATAGGTATATTCATCTCTGGTATAAATATAAATCAGATGTCACGTGAAATCGAAATATTATACTATAAGAGTTAGAAATAGTGACAAATAAATACCTGATTCTGCAATTTTGAATTACCTATTACAATGGACGAACAATTAAAACCGAGATATCACAGTGTGAATCAAAAAACTCATTCTGATATTTTCTTGTTTTGCACCATCTTGGGAATTCAAGAATCATATAATCGTTTTATTAATAAAGCTTTCAACTTCAATGTCTTGGCTTTCTTGTTTTTTAAATTAATGTATAAATGTATAGAAAAGGGACAAGTTAAACAGGAAATACCAAATAGATGTAACTTATATTACTTTGTTAAAGATACAGTACAACCTTTGCAAAATTATTACATGTTCTGTATTTTCCAACACACCGTAGACCTCCATAGCTCTCAGCATCAGAATAAGGATTATAAAAAAAATACATGGGAGTAGATTTTGATCAGAAAAGGCATCAGTTTTGGATTAAAATTTAGAATTTTTTAGAATAAAATTTATCAAAAAGTAACAAGCATAGTTAAGCAATTTATAATAAAAAGCATAATATACTTACAATTGGAAGTTAAATGATTGCTACAATATTAAAAATGTAATGAGAAAATTCACAAGTATCTAGCCCTTTATATGGTTAAATTTGTTTTTAACTTGGATTTCAAAAATATTGCCAATAGCGATGTAAAAAAATGTTATGTATATATAGTGTATTTTAGATTCTTTATTACCTATAATTTAACACATGTTTCTTAATTATACATATAGGTAGAGGTCGAAAGTACTTCGAAAATTGCATTTTGAAGTAACAGAGGAATTGTAAATCTCATCATTCAGAAAATAAAATAGACTTTTCGTCATAGTAGGCGTAAAGTAGACGAATAAAGTTTCGGATGTAAAGTTGGGTTATAGTGATACCATTTTGTTCAAATGTTAATTTAATTTAATTTTAACAGCTTATATACAATTTGATTATTTGCTAGCTTTAATTCTACCACGAATTACAAGACACTTTAAAACCATACAAAATGGCATACTTGAAAAAATACAAAACAAAACTAAAAGTGAAAATTTAATTTAAACTGTACCACGATACAGTTTTGCCAATTACATTCAGAATAAAATTTTAACATAGACTTCTTGAAATCGGTAAGGTCAGGGTTTCTGAAATTATTATATATTCTTGCAATCGCTGTTCCAAATAACATATCAGCCTACGAATTAATACCTCTATTTCGGTGAAGCTAGGACCTCTGAAATTTGGCGGGAATGTCGATGTATTGTCATTTATACAATACATATCATTTAAACTTTTAAAAAATTTTGAACGAAACGAAAAATCACGATAGCCCTATTAACGCATAAACCTATTAGAGCGTAAACTACTATTTACAATCAGTTGCATTACCGACAATTTATATTTTCTTTTAGAGCTTCCACGTAGTATAATATACTAAAAATACCTAAAAGCTCGTATTCCGGAGGTCCCGGATTCGCGCCAAATCTCAGTCGACTGATACAAGCATCTCTGTAAACTATTGCATGTGCTTTGTTTACCAAAATACGTAGACCTCCGCCCCTAATTAGCACCAAATAGGAGCATAAATATGAAATTAAAATTACTTAAATAAGAGATAATTTAGAGACGATGAATGAATTTTCTTATAAATATATCATAAAGTGCGTATAAGTGTTATTGTCTGTTATTGCAGAACCCCTACCAAAGGTAAATTATTAATTATATATTATTTATTGTATGGATAAAATAAGGTGGATTGATAAACATTGAATCGTAATTTTACAGGACTTTTATGTAAATGCAGAAGCTTTGTGTATTTATTTGAAGAACCGAGGGCTTCGTGAAGACTACGCTAACCTATTTCGAGGTAAACCTTTTAGAATCATTGTTATAGCTGATCGATTAGCACTATTGCATCATAAGTATTTCTAACTTTTAGCTAACTTTTATTAAAATAAACTCAACATTTATACTTTAATTATAATTTAATTTATTCTTTTCAAAAGAGTAAATCTGCTTATTTGCTCTTTTTGAAATTCGGGATTAAAATTTCTACTTTTAGAAAGTAGAAATTCTTTAATTTACTCTTTTGAAAAGAGTAAATCTGCTTATTTGGTCTTTTTGAAATTCGGGATTAAAATTTCTACTTTTAAAAAGTAGAAATTTATTAATTTACTCTTTTGAAATGGGGAAAACCATTTTATCCTTTTCAAAAGAGTAAAATGTCAATTTAATAATATATTTAATAAAATTTAAAAGTAAACTTATTTAAAATTCGTTTTTCAAACATTTCATTAATTACATTACTTTATAAAGAAATAGACAATTTCACACTGAATAATAGAGTACAATTTTTTAACACCATCCATAAAAAATTCTATTATGAAAATAAACGAAGACAAGCTACAGCCAACTAATAAGATGTAACAGCAAAGAGTCAATCGTTTCAAATTGATATTCGTTACGTTATCGAATTCATTAGATTTCTTTGAAAAAATAGAGCGCTGTTCTACAGTAAATAATTTGTTTACCCCTGCTTCGTTTATGTTCCTAAAAATATTATTTACTTTGGAATGAAGTGGCCAATTAAGAGTAGTGATGAAAGCTGCCGGTCTATTAATCAAATTATGTCTTGCGAGGTAAATATTATCATTCTCGTAATTTTTATTTTTGGCATATCGTGGTATGTCTGTTAAATCGGAATACATTAAACAAGCCACGTTTTCTCCATTCTGCAGACGTGAAATGCAGTTAAAGATATTATCCACTATTTGAAAACGTTTGCTAAGCCTCTCATCTATGAACTGTGCATGCTGCTTCTCAGCATAAACCGGTAAGTCTGAGTTGATCAAATCGTAACCTGAATCTATAGTTGGGTTTTTATCAGGAATAGTTTCGAGTGCGCTCAAACAACTTTGTATGAATGTACTGGCCGTAAAAGTTAGGTACAGGATTACGAGAAAAGATACTTTGTCTACTGTAGAGCGAATATTCCCAAGAACCGCTGCATTCACAAGCATTCGAAAAAATTCCAATGCTGATGAGGTAAACGATTGTTTCAGAATGTATTTCAAGACAATTACAGATGCGATAAATATTGCCGTTAGAAATAGAAGTCGGTTTGGTGTAAAAATCAATTGTAATTTGTCAGAGTAGTTAAGGGGATACTTGCGAGTTACTATGCAAAGTCCTTTGGTACCGTATGGATAGGTTTGGATTTTCCAAAAGCGACGCAAAAACATGTTGAGGAGCATAAACTCCGTTTCGCCCAGTTCCAAATCCTTAAAAAAGCCAAGAGTTCCATTCTCGGTGGTGAGACCAATATAAGAGTAATATTTCATAGTAACTTGTGCATTTAAACGCTCAAGTAGAATTCCTAATGCACCTAATGAAGCTCCAGAAATTTGACGATTATTGAAATAAGTAAATTCAGCTTTTTCTAAGCCCGTCTCTGTATAGGTGCCTATTTTGATATTGTTTCCGCTCAAGCTTTGAGTTTTATCAAATGCGAGATCATTGCAGAGTATGTCATCTGTTAAATGTAAATTAGTAATGCAAAAGTATAATAGACACACATTTCAAATTACGGAAATGTCGTAATATTAGACCGATCAGCTCTGAATATTAATTGAAATTATAATTAGTAAGAATTGAGCTAATTTTTATGTCAGACTTATTTTTAACTGCATAAGAGTGACTTTTGTAAGAAATAAATTGCACAAGATTTCGATGAATCTAATTTTCAATACCATCTTAATTATAAGCAAATCAATACTTACAATGCAGGTTTGTTGATTCATCAACGGTATGTTGTAGAAGGGTCCAACGTTTATTCTGCAATTTTGTATCTGGAACTATACTCCAAAACTGAGTTCGCAAACGATTGTACGGATTAAAAGTGTATAACAGTAATTTATTTCCAGAGTCTGTGCACATGTATGTAACAAACAATAGATTGAATTCCCACGTTGCACTTAAATATTTACGTGCTAGTTCGCAGCCCATCCCATCTTTGTGAATAATAAGAAAATGAGCTTCATGGTTCCACCAAATGGAGCCTCTGAGCTCTTTTAATATCAATCGTAGCGTCGCCTCCGATGTAGCGACAATAGTTACATTGGATGCAATGTTAACTTTATTTACATTTGTTTCATCAATCACTTGAAATATAGATGATTGCGGATGTGATTTGAAAATTCTATAGTTATTAGTTATGATTAAGTCGACAGGAACATTGATTGAGGACAGTGACTGAAATATAGTCTGATCTTCCGAGCTCCAATGTCCAATAAGCAGAGAATTTCCAATTTTTTTGTTGAAACAGTTACGAATCACATTTTCCTTGAAGCATCATTCATTATAAATAAATTGAATACAAAACAATTATTAATATTTAAATTAAGTTTTATCTTACTATTCTCCTGAGAAGTTGATTTTTCATTTTTTCTATTTGTAGTTTATTAGTAACACTCATTTCAACTTTCTGTAACTTAAGTAATTGAAAAATGCAAACAACAATGAAGGCAATTTGAAAATTCATATTCGCAATTAAATGTTCGAAACTCAGACTATGGGGAACTTAGTCGTTAGATCAGTGGCTTGGGACGGAATGTTTTTAGGTCAAGCCAGTTTTTGTTGACAGACCTCTTTGTAAATTATTGTTCTTTATTTTTAAATACAGTGTAGATCCCGACCTCGATAAGCACCTTCTAGGTACAAATATATAAACATGTAACAGTATGAGAATAAGTAATTAAAAATCAGTATTTATATTATTTTTTATAACAATATTTTTCTGCACACATTTCGACAGATGCATGGTGCCTCAAAGAATAGTATTTGACATATTCCCTCTCTTATTTTGTGAAAACTTAAACAATATTATTTCTGAGTTTATTATTATTTACACAATCAAATTATCAATATTTTATATAGATTGATATTTTTTGACGCAACCCCTTTACAGCATTTCATGTTCTGAAATCGATTTTGTAAATCGATTTAATTTCGTTGGTATAGTTAAGTTTAACAAACTGAAAACTGTTGGAAAATAGATGATTAAAAACTATAGTTAAATTTAAATAATGCTTGTGGAGCACAGTTATTGACATTTACATTTTCATACTATTTTCGTTCAATTCCAATATTTCAACATTTTACAAGTTGAGTCCAATTCTCTGCAGTATACAGAGAATTGAGCTTAATTCAATTGGGTTCATCGGGCTCAATTTGCAGAATGTTAAAGAATTGAAAATTGAACGTAAAAAGTATGAAGCCGTATATTTTGTTAACCAAACTCGCCTGGCTCCTCCTTATACATCTGAATGAATAAGTTGTATTGAGTATATAAATGACTTTCTTGATAATTTATTTTAATACTATTATTTTCTACTATAGTGTAATCAAATATTAAATAAGCTGTGAAATAAAACTTAGTTCATAGTTGTCACCATCATGTCATGATGATGACATAGAAGTGGTGATACTCTGAAACAGTTATTATTTGTATTATAGTTGGATTACTTTAGTTTGTGGTAGATATGTGTATGTATATTTTATAGCTTACAGATGATAATTGTTTGTGCCCAATCGGAAAAAACCATAGGCTGTGCAGTTAAATGGAACTTAAGATCTTAGGATCAAAGATAAAGATAAAATCTAAACTTAGGATCTTTTTCGGCCCATTGACAATTGTATATAGAATCGACTATTGAACTCGTTTATTATTTAATTTTTTCAATTCAAATATTTCATGATGAATAGATTATTTGAAGTTTAATTGTAGATAATTCAAATACTATCAATAAAATACCTGATCTGCTACTGTTTCCGCAAAAGTACAATAAAACAGAATTTGGAAAAATGTTACCATAAAGAGGGAAAAAAAAACTGGTGTCTCCTCATATTCATGTTTCGACATTGTCTATAAATTATGAAATGATACCATGAAATTATAATCTTATAAATTATCTGCAAAGAGTATGCAAAACAAAACTAGCACCTCTCTTACTTCAAAAAGGCTGACACATATATTCAAAGCTGACTGCAGTAACGTAGTTACTAAAATAACTGGACTGTATACATTTTCAATCAGGTCACAGACTCTAGAAAATAACCAGATTTTTTTTTATAAATGTAAGAAATAAAAAGAATTATTAAGACAGGAATACAACCTTAAGAGTTCTGGATGTCTATTTACAAAGATGATCATATTTGCCTTTAAATTTTTTTGAATATTTTCATCATTGATCAGGTTTTTGACATCATCTTTTAATATCTGAAAACAGTAATGCGTACAATTTTACATTTATTTTTTGTAACAACAACTATTTATCATTTTTATGTGTAATTTACATATCTGATTGTGTATCTTAACAAATACTTTTTATGCGAACTATTCTATAACGGATAAGCTAATGTGTAATTTTGGTAAGGAGCCTATCCTGGATGCTGACAAAACTTGTTCATTGTTTTTGCAACGTATCATAATGCGTGTGTTGGTAGATATTCTTTTGGGATAGACGAAATTTTGTTTTTCTGACTTAATAATGAAGAGGATATCAACATAGAAAGCTGTGTAAATAGCAATGATATCCTTAAATTGTAAGCAAACATGAGTTATGAATTGAGCAAACAGAGTATCACTGTTAACCCAGAATATTCCTGATGTAAAAAGTAGATAAGCTTCTTGAGAATACACTAGGAATATAATTGGCGTGCTATTGACCTCGAATGGATATTTCACCAGTATAACTCTTCGAGAGTAGTCGTAAGATGTCGTGTGATAGTCGTGTGATTAATTGTATTACGCTCGAAATAATGTACTAGATAAACTCTGAAAACATAATATGATGTTTTAGAAATCACGAGCATGTCTTAAAATTTCACAAAAAAACATGGCAAAGTTATAGGAAGTTCGTTAAAGTATCAGATTTCATGCTGAAGGAACATTACTTGAGTTAGACAGAGAGCTATAATTGTACGAAAAACCGAAATGATCGACTATAGTGATGATTTTCCCTCAAAACTTTTAAATAATATCTTCAATACTAGAGCCTGTTAATCAGAAGGCATTCTGGAGGCGGAGAGCGTGAGCGGGCGGTTAAAAACCTGAAGTTTTTCACAGACTCCGAAAAACATCAAGAATCAGGAGAAGGAGTCGCCCTTATCGAACCACATCAAATCACCAAGAACATCCTCCCACGCCAACGATGACCGATGTCCACTTATAGAAAATTAGGCGGGTCATCGTTCTTCAAAAAGTACACGCATCACGCTGCAGCAGTCAGTAGAGATTCCGGAGCCGTCTCCGGAACACGAAATATTCAAACTCAAGAATCTTCGAACTCGAAATATTCAAACTCAAGAATCTATAAACTTGAAATATTCAAACTCAAGAATCTACGCAGTCAAAATCTGCATTCTACACCTGAATTCCGCGCTCCGAAGCCCAAGTCACTCTCTTCAGCAACCAGACGCGCCAGCAGCACTCTTTTCAGCAACCACACTCAGCAATCACACTCAGCAATTAGACGGACAATTAAGATTTTCTAAAAGTTCGCGTTTATTTTACACTCATTAAGTTTGCATTGTATCACAAGAATAAGTAGCATCGGAGAAAATTAAAAATGAATACATAAGTATAAAAAATTTATTATTTCATTATTCCTTTTCTATCACAAACACACAGACACATTCCTTTCCATTGCTGTTTCTCGAACCATAGGGTGTCGGGGAAAGCAAGAAAATCTCGCTGCTTCTCAAGTCGTAAGACGTTGGGGAAAGCGAAGTTCTGATTGTTGTTTTTCGGACCAATAGGTGCCGGAGAAAACAGGGAACATCCACCCTCACAAATCCCAATAGAACGTCTGATAAAGAGTTCTGAGCTATTAGATGCAAGTCTAGGCTCTAAAATATTTGTAATATTTGTGCGTCGACTGTCGACGTCACACTCTGTATAAGTTTTTTTTCAAAAGTAAGGAATCGTCTAAATAGATAACCGAAGGGAAGCCTGACTTTCGTAAGGGTGAAACGATCGGTTTCATAATTTTTGTGAATACAAAAGGAGGACAGCTCAGGCCAAATGGTAGTACCGTAAACTCGTACAGCTCATTTAGAAATTTAAGACTCAGAAACTTCTTGTCTTATTCTACGACAGAAACTATGGTTGATAACTGTTCTAGTATCCTACAGTTTGAAATGGAAACTCTGTATAAATTTACTCAGCACTTTTAGATTTAAGATTATCCGTTAGGTTTTGGTGCTAAAAAAATTGTTGAAATAAACTGCTTTTTATTAAACTGGCATTTCTTAATTACACCTTTGATTAAAAGCGGCTAAATTTGATCAGAGATTGCTTCAACCTCTTTATTTGATTAAGACTGCTCTCGAGGTGTTCGTTTCTGAGGTGGATCCGTGAAAGGAATCTCGAACCCTCGTATCTACTTTAAAATAGTGGGATCGGATGTCAATGCTTTTCAATCTTTAGAAAAGAATTTTACCCTTCCAGCCGAAACACTTACATCGATCAAT
Organism: Megastigmus dorsalis; assembly: GCA_900490025.1. Taxonomy (NCBI): domain Eukaryota; kingdom Metazoa; phylum Arthropoda; class Insecta; order Hymenoptera; family Megastigmidae; genus Megastigmus; species Megastigmus dorsalis. The sequence continues at coordinate 37,520 of UELU01137114.1, forward strand.
TCTCTCCTTCTCCTCCGTGAGTGGTACTGAGATGGCTGGGGTTTGAGGTCCTGATACTGTTGGCTATTCGGTTGTTGCTTTGATTCCCCGCTCCCAGGCCTCAGCCGCTGTTGGTTGCGCTGTTGGTAGGGTTATTGTATTATAAACAGAGTTTCTGACATAATTACTTACATCGCTATTATGTTACACTTGTGCGCAGGAGATACTTGAAAATGTTGTTACTTAGAAGGAGGATTATGCTGCTGCTTTGAACGGAAATCTAAATGAAGATAAGGGTAGTAGCCTAGTATCTGTAACCTAAAACATATAGTTTATAGAAGTCTCACATAAGTCAGACTAACAAGAAATTCAGTGAAATACATAGATTTTTAACACCAGTCTGTTGAGCTGTGGGCAAGCACTCCAAAATGCTTAGTTTACATGCTGATAAGTTGATGAAACTAGAAGCTTCTGTAAATAATATTGAAGGGAAGGTTAATGTCCCCACTGATAAATCTGACCTGAGATCTCCCCTGAGATCTCATGCCAGAATCTCATGTAATGATTTTATTACTTTTTTGCATGTTTTAAACCATTCTTAGTGGATTAATGACGATTTTTGAAAATTTCAAACTTAGAAAATGTTTGAAAAACGGAATTGAAATTTTTCAAAAATTTTAGATGTTTGAAATTTTCAACAATAGTCATTAATCGACTAAGCTTGGTTCAAAAGATGCAAAAAAGCAAAAAAAAATCATTACTTGAGATTTTGGCATGAGATTTCAGTTGAGAATTTATAGTAGAGGTGATTTCGTTATCCACTAGTAATGCTACTGATGCTGGTATCCCCGATATTATGCAAGATATTGGGATGGAAGCAGAGGTCGTCAAACATTATACTGTTTAAAGTGAGTGAGACTCAGCCTATACTTAATGGTGGTGTCAAGGATTTGGTTGAAATGGATCAGAGTCAAATAAAAAATTTACTTGCTTGAATTCTAGAGTGGAGGTGGTTCATGTCTTGAAAAATAAATCCAAGATTGAAGCTGATATAATTGTTGCTAAAGATCAAACTACTGTAGAGTGAAATTATTTCAAGGATATATGTAACCAGTACCATTCGGATCATCCAGATCATAGGATGAAAATTACTTTCTAGAATTCTGTGCCAAAGATGGTTCCTGATAATCCTACTTCAAAAAACTGAGAATTTTAGATAATGGTCTCCTTCGCGTTCATTTACGGAGTATAGATCTTTGCTACTATTATACAAAAGTCTAGTTTTTCCGAATCTCTTGTATGCATCAGTTACTTGGATTCCATTTCGTCTCGGCCTGGTTTATGTTTTGGAGAAATTGCAACATCACTTTCTGAAGCATTTAGAGTATAGGTTTTTGACTCCAATGAGTTGTTTTGACTATGACTACGGTGTGATCTAATCACTTATTCACAATAAAGTCGACTCATAATTTGAATGATTTAGTTTTCATGTATAAATTTTTAGTTCCACATAATAAACATCCCGCAATAGCTGATATGTTTAATTTAAGAGAATTTAATTGTCATGGTGAAGCTTTTAAGGAGTCTAAAAGAATTCAATTGTAAGTTGACTTTATCATTTAATTTTCCTGTTTACAGTCTACGTAGAATATGGAACTCTTCTGTGATTGATACATCACTCATATTCCGCCTAGAGTTTTGGAGTATGATTATGTACAAATGCGTGTGTCTGCCAACACTTCACCGAAGATTAAATTTTGTCAGTATGCTATGCGATCTTACTGTATATTTTTACATACAATTGGGAATTTTGCCCGTGAATAAATAAAGTAAAATAAAATAAAAAATATTAAACAAGATGTGAAAAAATTCTTAGTTCATAGTTTGCATCAACATGTAATATGACATAGATGTGGTGATAATCTAAAACATTTATTTTTTGTATTATTATTGGGTTACTTTACTGGTAGATATAAGTATGTATATTTCATTGCTTACCGATGATAATTGTTTGTGTCCAATCGGGAAAAAACCATAGGCTGTGCAGCTAAATGGAACTTGAGACCTTTGGATGATCAGATGAAGATAAAATCTAAACTTAGGATCTTTTTCGGTCCATTCACAGTTGTATATTGTATCGGCTATTGAACTTGCCTATTATTTATTTTTTTCAATTCAAATATTTCATTATGAATAGATTATTTGCAGTTTAATTGTAGATAATTCAAATACTATCAATAAAATACCTGGTCTGTTATTGTTTCCGCAAAAGTACAATAAAACAGAATTTGGAAAAACGTTACCATAAAAAGCGAAAAATAAAGTCCTGTAACATCATATTCATGTTTTGCCATTGTCTATAAATTATGAAATGATACCATGAAATTATAATCTTATAAATGATCTGCAAAGAATATGCAAAACAAAACTAGCACCTCTCTGACTTCGAAAAGGCTGACACATATATTCAAAGCTGACAGTATCATAGTTGAAAAAATAATTGGACTGTATACATTTTCAACCATCTGGCAGATTCTAGAAAATAACCAGATTTTTTGTTACAAATGTATGAAATAAGAAGAGTTATTAAGACGTGAATACAACCTCAAGAGTTCTAGATGTCTCTTTACAAAAATAATCATATTCGCCTTTAAATTTCCTTGAACGTTTTCACCATTGATCAGATTTTCGACATCATCTTTTAATATCTGAAAACAGTGATGCGTACAAACTTGATGTCGGCATTCATATTCAATAACAACAATGGTTACCTTAAATTGTAAGCAAACGTGGGTTATGAATTGAGCGAACAGAACGTCAGTGGTTACCCAGAAGAACCCCGATATAATAAGAAGATAGCCTTCTTGTAAATACATTAGGAAGAATACTAATATATTATTGACCTCGAATGGATAATTTACGAGTATAACTTTTCGAGAGTAGTCGTAGGTGTGATTGATTGCGTTACGGTCGAAATACTGGATTAGTAAATGTCTGAAAATATAGTATTCTATTGTAGAAAGCATGTCTGAAAATTTCACAATAATCATGGCAAAATTAATTCACGAAGAAACATTAATTAATACTATTAATTAAGTAATCGCGAACATTTCAAAAAATCAAAAATTATTTTTATTAAAATTTACAATTAAGTTTAAAAGAATTTTTAATTATCTATTAATAATAATATTATTTGAAATATTAGTTTTCATTAAAATTTATTTAGTAGTTAATGTGCTATTTTTATAAAAATTATTTAAACACTGAGAATATTATTATTATAGTATTATCGATATATTAACCTTGTTTTCAATATTTATTTGCGAAAATCAAATAATAGCAAATACAACAATGTATTGCATAAACACAATAATAGATACTCACGTTAACGGCGGTATATCATAGAAAATAATGCAGCCCATCGTTACAAAACAGTAACATTTACAAAAAGAAAGAGTTTTGCTAGCCTCGTTTAGAATACGCATACGATTGTTCTTATTACTGGGCAGCTGCTGGTCCCATATAACTGCTATCTTCCTATATAGATCTTCTGTCTGCGCTGCTGCATATGCCAATCGGAAACCCTAAATTTTTTAGATATGCTACTAAATCAAAAAAATTATTTTCCTTTATGGTATACGTAACTTTATACATGGGTAAGCAATGGGTCTATCAAAACATTGAAAAAATGCTACTCAAAACACTGCTCAAGGATATCATCTTTTGTACCATAATGAAAGTAAGAATATATGAAAGTAATTTTATATATTATAATCATACAAACGACGATATACTTAAGGAGTTCCTTAGGATTTATAAACTGTTATAGAATTTATAAAATTTATAAGTTATACATGCTTTTAAAAAAATTGTTTTAAATACCTTGCTGATACACTGTACGTTGGAAATTAACGGACTTATAACTTTTGTAGCTAGTGGCACATTATGAGGCAATGATTCCTTTATAAGCATTATTTGCAGTACTGCAATAATTATTCCGTGGAGGATTGATAGATATGTTCGCAGTTTTTCGAAAAATATGAACATTGATGATCTTTTATTGGTATTTAGAGCACACGTTAAACCCATCATTGAGAATAATTTAAAATTCAAACTAAAATAATGTTTAATACTGGTTTCCATTGTTAGTGCGATTCTTAAATAGAACAGTGTGATGGGATAGTTGCGATTCTTAAAAAGAACCCAACATGTATGATTTATTCCTTAAAACTAACGATACGTAGCTATGACGTGTTTTATTTGGTCACGTACCTGTATTCTGTATATATTTTACTGGACTTTGATCCAAAGAAATCAAATTCTGTACTGTATTATTGAGAAAGTGACCATTAAAACGAATATTATACTCATCACACGAAATAATATAAATATATAACTTTATTCATATTTTATATATCTTATATCTTTACGTCGTGCTATTCCAATTCCAACTGTCGCATATGCTCAAGTATCAAGCTAGTTGTTTTCAGATGTTGGTAATTATAAATTTAATGCGAAGCATTGCACACCTACTTATTATCTTAACATAATTACATACGCATCTTTTCTCATTTTTCCATTTCCTAGTTTTTCTTCTTTTCATACTTTCTCTCAGTTTTTTGAAGAACGATGCACATTCCCTGCTACGTCGTCTACATTATTGATGTCCTTGAAGTTTCCGACAGAACTTTGCTGCTGCTCATTGAAATCATTTATTCACAATATCGGAGACACTGTAGGAAATATTGTTACATTTCTTTGCCCGACGTGGATAGAGAAACATCTGAAGAACAGAGTTCGAGTAGACGAATGTTTTCTGATCATCGAACGAATACTAAGTACGTTGTTACAGAACTTTGGAAAAAGTTTTACCGACACAATATTATGTATCGTGTTCGTATAGAAATTTTTGCATTGAAAGAAACTCAAAAAATGGATTAGAACCGATTGATTTGAAAATGATTATTTCTTGGAAAGAATTAGTTTTTTGAATGAATGTTGATCTCTGCTCACGTATTTATTATATTCAGTATACTAAATATTAAATATTAAAGGTAAAGGTGAGTATTCGAAATTTGATTGATATAACGTAAGCTATACAAAACTTTAAGTGCTCTTTTATTATATCGTCGGGTGAAAGGAATAAACCGCCATCTCAGTAGAGTGCCACAGATGCTGCTATTTCAACTGAGGGTGGAGAAAGACGCCATTCACTTAACCCGTTTCCGCCGAGAACGCCACTCGCGGTACCCCGGACTTTAAGAGCTTGTAACTGACGTTTAAAACGTCAAAAAAAATGAGAGGGTCATATAAAGAAAGTTTAAGATCTGCTCTTTCCAATGGTGCCCAATAAAATTTCTAAAAAGATTTTTTACTATTTCAAAATGTAGTTTAAAAAACAAAAAACATGAATTTTTCATCCATTTTTTTAAATCGAGTTTTCAAAATGTTTCCCGAGTGAAATCGACTCGGAACCTCATTAACCGGTGGAATAAATGTTTGAATATGAGGAACTCATGGTTCCCTGATCGATTTTTCTCCTGGGGGTTTTCAAAATGGCGCCTTGTTTGCAAAATTTTTTTCAATATGTTTATGAATTTTTTACTCAATAACTATGGGGTTATGGAAAAATTGTCAAGAGAGAAAAAGTTCTTAGAATTCCTGAAAGCATGCATCCGAATTTTTTCAAAAAGTTACAAGAAAATTTTTGTATTTTTGCAAATGATAAATTTATGCAAAATTCAAAAGTTGCTCAAAAAAAT
>UELU01137118.1:0-18818 GCA_900490025.1 Megastigmus dorsalis
CGTACGTACGGTCGTACGTACGCTTCTTTACCCACTTTGATAGCCCATAAAAATAAAATGAATAAAAAATGAATGACATCAAGTACATCAAATCAAGTGTTGATATAATGCGATTCCAATTATTGATAAAAAAAAAATATCTCGCAATATTTTTTACAGTAGTAAGGGGGTGTCAAAGTCCTACAGTTACCACTCAAACTGTTTTACCGATCGGATATGAATAATTAGTAATAACTAAATAAATAGGTAAAATTATGCAAATCCCAAATACAGGTGCACTACCTCTGTGAATTATCTATCACTTGGCAAAGTTACAAGTAAATATTTCAAGTACACCCTTAAAAATTTCTGCACCGAAAAAACGCACTCATTTCGATGCAAATACTTATTTTTTCGGTGCAGAAATTTTTGAAGGTGTAGTTGAAATATTCACTTGAAATTTTGCTGGAAGATAGATAAGTAATAGGCGAAGTGCACCTGTATTTGGGATTTGCATAATTTTACCTATTTATTTAGTTATTACTAATTATTCATATCCGATCGGTAAAACAATTTGAGTGGTAACTGTAGGACTTTGACACCCCCTTAAGGGGATTTTTACAGAAACACTCACATAACACATCACGCAAATTAATATAATGTAGATTCTGCAGTCAGCTAGAGTACTCCATTAGTGCGTGTAAATTCAATACGAAACAAAATAATCACTGCTATCAAGAAATGGGATGGGACAAGAAATACTATCAAGAAATGGGACACGAAGCGGGTCAATGTCCATTCATCGGCGATTACGAAGTTTGCTGGAAATGCAAGGAAATTGGACACAATCCAAATATTTGCCCAAACAAAAAAAAAGTCGGGAATGCGCGACTACTGCAGTATTCCAGGGCATACAATGTAAACTGTCAAGGTCAGGCCAAGGTCAAATTCAAAAAATAAATCGCAAACAAAGTTAACTAGTATATCTACATGTTTTTGGGGTCGCTGAATCCGAATACGTGGTCCATTTGACCCAGTTACAAGTCAAGGGTCAAGGTCAGGCCAAGGTCAAATTCAGAAAAAAATCGCAAACAAAATTAACTAGTATATGAGGCATTTCACGTCAACTCTCCTAGTGCGGCGCGCGAACGCCAAATCATGCTATTTCTAACTCGTATTTGCAGTACTAAAATATACTTAAAAAAAATATCCAATAGATGTTTTCGATGTATTTTTTCCTCAGCTTTCCAATGGTGTAAGCAGTTTTTTCAAAATTTTATATTTTCACCTTTAAAAATTATAAAACGTCTTATATTTCAAAAAAGGTATTTTTAATATTTTTTTTCATGATTTAGATGGAAAGCTGAGGATTTTTTACATAAAAAAACTTTTTTTCCAGAAAGTGCTCAAGATGTTTTCTTCGAGAAAAACGATGTGAAAGAGTAGGCTCATCGCCGCCGCCGCGCACGGCGCAAGGTACAGCGTGCAGACTTGTCTGCCCATTACCCCATTCGTTTTTTATCTTTTCTCTGCTTAATAATTTTTTTCTGAAATATTTGAAATTCAGAACTTAAAGATGTTTTTTTGAGTTTCAATCTATTTTCATCTATCGGAATAATAGCATGGTATTGTAAAGTTCCTGGTATGAATTCCATGTATTTTTTTTCGCTGAAAACAAACCGCAACCCGATTAAGGACTACTCTTCAGAATGTTTTTCTAACCTCAAGAAATACCTTAAAATCCACCAAAACCATCAAATACATTGCTTTATTTGTAAAACTATCTCTAAAATCCCATAATCACTCAATCCCACGACCCTTAGGTACCTCAGGATCATACCTCAATAACCCCATTACCCAATAAAATCCAATTATCCCATAACCCGATAACTCCATAACTAAAGACAATCTGCTCTTTCTTACTCTTTTATCCTCAAATAACCTGCGGAGTGGATTGCATTTGCGCTTTTTACTATTATCAGTGTTCTCTCTTTTTAATGTCCAACAGTAGTCAGCCATCATATGTGCATTCCACCTACCCTGATAACGTCTTTCCATTTCCTTCATATCTTGATGAAAGCGTTCTCCTGGTTTTTCACTGTAATCCCCAAGATTTTGTGGGAAGTTATCAAGATGCGAATCGAGCAAATGCAACTTGTAATTCATCAAACAGCCATATTTCTCATAGTTTTTTAGCATTTCGACTACCAATTCCCTATAGTTTCCACTCTTGTGATTACCCAAAAAATTTTCAACTACGCTTTTAAAGCTCAGCCAAGCAGCTCGTTCTTTCTCGGACATTGTGTTAACGAATGATTCATCTCTTAATAACTTACGAATTTGAGGTCCCTCAAAGATATCTTCTTTCAATTTTGCACTAGATAAAGCTAGAAATTGTTTAACCAAGTAAGTGAAACATTGTCCTTCCTTATGCAAAGCTTTTACATATTGTTTCATTTAACCAAGTTTTATGTGCAAAGGAGGAAGGAGAATCTTTGAAAGTTCAACCAAGGGTTTGTTTATAATGTTCATAGATCCAGTTAGCATTGTTACTCGAGCTGGCTAATCTTTTTTAGTATAATGACTACTGCGATCTCGATTGTCCCACAGGCACAGAAAGCATGGAAACTTCGTGAAACCAGATTGCTGAACCAGAATTAGCGTAAGTATCTTAAGATCCCCACAAATCTGCCAATTGTGTTCTATGTATTTAATCTTATTCAAAACGATCTCAATATTTTCATATTTTTCCTTAAACGTTACCGAATGAGCTACGGGTACAGGAGCATACACATTTGTATTATGTAATAAAACTACTTTGAGGCTTCGTTTAGAGGAATCTATGAATAGTCTCCAATCATTGGGTTCGTTGCAATACACCAAGTCTCCTTCTTCACTAAAGTATTTTCGGAAAGGCTCATTTCTATTACGATAAAATGAAACTTTCGTTCCTTTGGAGAGCATATTTCTTTCTTTTAGTCTTTCAGCTAGAAAGTCTGCCATCTCTTGGCAGCGCAAGGTCTCTTTTGATCTAGATAAGGCATCAAATATGTACAACAACGCACTGCCAGACTATTTTCCTGATGAGTTTGAGTGAGCGCACTAACCAGTAGGTCCGTAACAGGTGGCTCGCTACGATCTGTGGTCCGCCGTGTAGAGTGCGGATATGTGCGTCTCGGATGAGCAGCTCGGCGACACGACTGCTGCAGGGCCCAACGATAGGGTGCTTTTCTGCATCCGAGAGAATGGCATGCTGAAGTCTCCTTCCAACACGAATGAGACCATTCTCGTCGAGGAAGGGCGTAAGCCGTATTAGTGGGCTTGCCCTGGAGATCCTCTAGTAAGCTTGGAGATGAGCGATGTCGATTGTGAAGGTCTCGTTCTGGACAGTGAAGATGAGGGTTCGTTCCGCGCGTAAGAGCTCCTATGCTCGTAGTGGAGCTCCGTAACTTTGAGTTGGTTGCGGACGTCTAGCTGACCATCTAAGGGCGAAATCGATCGCTCGTATCGCCGTCGAGAGCCGAGATACGTTGAGTAGCCAGTTTTCCGTGGACTGTTCATCCTTCTGTTGGAGGTGCGTGGCGAAGACGGTGCAGTGCTTGCGCTCTTCAAGTATGGTCGTATGCGTTGGTTGAAGCTAAGTCCATTGTTCCCAACGTGTTATGAGCCAGGGGTTCCGTTCGGCCGCAATGGCTGCTCTGCCAGTTGCAGTAGCATACTACCTCGAGAGGCGAGGTCTGCTGGGTTCTCACTGGTCTTGACGTGGTTCCACGAAGCTTCTGGTAGCACGGTGTGAGTCTCGCTGACACGATTCGCCACAAACGTAGTCCATCTTGATGGCTGGCTGCTCAACCAAGCTAACGTGACTTGGGAGTCCGACCAGCAATACACGCCCACCGGCGAGGGTGATATCGTTGACAAGACCTTTCTGGCAAGACGGGCAAGAAGTGGTGTTTTTATAGGAGCCACCTTGATTTTGGCCATCAGCAGTGTAGACTTTACATCCTCTTGTCCTGTTTGTGCGACGATGAAAGTCCATTTTACCTCATTGCATGTACACACCCAGCGTGGGATGTGGAGTTTCTCCAGACTCGGTAGTAGCTCACGAAGCGTTGTCCATGAGGCAAGAGTCTAATCGGGAAGTGGTTGATCCCAAGCAGTACCGCTAATCCAAAGCTGTTTGATTAGAATTTTTCCTATGATGACCACGGGAGCCAGCCATCCTAGAGGGTCGTACAGGCGAGCGATTTCAGATAGCATCGCTCGCTTGGTTACTGCTGTCGCATTATGGCGCAGTGTGATTCGGTAGCAAAAAGAGTCAGCTGATGGATTCCATCGTAGTCCGAGGGCAGCTACGGTGTCATTCACGTTGAGATCTCGAAGCTCGATGGGAGCGTGGCTTAGATCTTCAGATAGGCTGGAGTGATTGGCCGACCACTTGTCCAGCTCTATACCGGCTGAGTGGAGAATTGAGATAAGCTCGTCTCGGGTGTGTAGAGCCTCCTCGAGATTGTCAGCTCCAGTCAAGATATCATGGCACGATTTGCAAGAAACGGAGCGCAGGCTGTACCATAGATGACCGTGCACATTCGGTAGACCTGTAGTGCCTTCTGCGGTGATTCTCATCATACAATCCAGAGCCAGTCTCGATCTCGTTCGTCCACGAGAAATTGCCTGAACATCTTGACGATGTCGGCTGTGAAGACGATTGGAAAAAAGCACCAGCGTGTGAGGACGTCTACGATGTCAGCTTATAGTTTTTGCCCGGTGTGAAGAAGATCATTGAGTGAAACTCCATTGCTCTTAGGCTGCGAGGCGTTGAAAACCACTCGTATCATGCGAGATCCGTCTGTCTTGAACACAGCGTGATGCGGCATGTAAAAAGATATCGCAGAGATTGTGTCACCGTCCTGCACAGGTTACATGTGGCGGAGCTTCTTCATTTCCTTCATGAAGTGCACGTAGGCTTCCTTTAATGCATGGTTGGTTTGCATGCGACGCTCGACTTGGAGAAATCGAGTCTGTGCTATATGTAGCGAGTTTCCTAGCCCTGGAGTGGAGAGAAATGGTAGACGGAGGACGAAGCGTCCAGTCTCATCACGACGATGAATCCTCTGAAGTGTTCTGCGCAGTCCATCTTCTGAGCGGAGAGAATGGACTGCTGCTGGATCTCCTCAGTTTCCTAGAATTTGCGCATGATCTCGTTCGTAGAGGCCATAGTTATGTGAAAACTGCGCAGTGTTTGACAAGCACTACTGGAGTCTTTGATGGGAGCTGACCCGGTTAATATCCACCCAAGACCCGTTTCCCGGGGCGATTGGTTGATCGATGGCTCCTCGCACCTTGCAACAGTATGGCAGAGTACACGTTCGCTCACAAGTTGCAGTCGATTCTCGTTGGCTGGTAGTAGGTTGTATCTGCTACATTCAGGCCTTGCAGGTGGGACCAGCCTCCCTCGCTGCATCTCTCCCGTGGCAGGATTGAGGTTAAACTTCCCAGTATCATGGCTGAAAAACTCAGATTAAAATTAACCTCGTATTGGGAACGGAGAATCACCTCAGTTTGGAATTTTGAGATTATGTTATTTGAGCCCCCCCACACCATAGATGGAAATTGATGACTTTCTATGAATTCGAGAGAGAGCTTGTGCCACTTTTTCTGTGAGGAACGATCCCTCGGAGGCAGGATTGATTAGAGCCCTTACAGTGATGGAGACTCCTTCGAAGGACTCCAATAAGTTCGGAAAGCAGTTTAGATACTTAAGCTACAATGCAGGAAAGCTACTAAAATCTGGAAGTTTGTTAGCAAATTGAGGTTAGAGTGACCTCGATGTGTCGTAGATTGAGAGGGCAGAGAGGCGAAAGCAGCTAGTACTTATAATATTCTTAGCCTGCGTTTTTCCCAGTGTGATCTGATTCATGAGACCCAACACGATGGTACACCTTTTGGACACCAAGAGTTTGAAGTTTCTGTAGTACGTGATGCCAAGCATCATCCACGCAGAGAGTTAGAGGGCGTGCACTGCTCTTGCTAGCGCTCGACGTGCCGCAGTGTATTAGCAGTAGCGTCTGTGGCGGAGCCCCTGCGAATTAGAGCGCTGCAGCGGAGGTAAGGCAGCAGGCGAGCGTTGATAAGGCAGCGAGCGCTGCTTGTGTGCCACGTGCTCGTGGCCGCGACCTTGAAATCAGCCTTGATTTCAATTATGCGATTTTCTGCCTTAATTAACGTTAAATTACTGTGGAAAATCATTTGTCTCTACACTGCACACCCGGAATGTTACTGATATTTCAAAGTACCAAGTGTCCTTTGAAAACCGTGTCCGTTTCGGGTTGCACTTTTCCACTTTTAATGAAGTTTACAACTCATCCTTCGGGGTAGACGAATGGATAGAAAGGCGAGATATCGATTGCAGCTTTCGCTAAGAGAAAGCATACTTGCCGTGTGCACGAGGATTGGAGGTAGATGAGTCAGGTTAACAATACTCCAGCAATTAAATTTTAACTGAATTTATTGCGGTTTCAATGAAAAATACTTAAATTTACAAACTTAGGGGTGGTTAATGGGAATGGGCGCATGGCGCCGGTAGCTGCTTGTAGTACGATCGAACGACGGGGTGCTCCGGTGTAGGCCGCGGCTAGAGCGGAAGAGACCGAACCTCGGGCGTGCAGCTCCTTTGCATGTCGTGAGGCTCGCGTATCGATAAGCGAGTGAGGGGATAAGTGTCGCGATGACTGATCGCAGCGCGAATCTTTGACGAGACTCGCGCTGCGTCAGTTAAGCGACTTTTGACCCGCGCTGCGCTTATTTTGAAAGAGCGGCCGCGACAGATTTATATTATTGGGAAAATTTAAAAGAAGATATTTAAAGCAGAATAAAAAGGTACGATGATTGTCCAAGAAATAAATTGAAACGTGTTAAAACAAGACAACCGCTGGTAATTACAGATACTCCAATAAAAACGTTCGACAAAATAGCAATGAATATAGTGAGTCCTTTAAATATAACAAAGAACTCTAACAAATACATTTTAGCAATTCAAGATCAGCTATCAAAATATTTAATAACATTACCTTTAAAAGATCAAACGGTGGAAACAATTTCTCATGCACTTATCAAGAAATTTATCTGCATTTTTAGCTCACCAAGAATGATTTTAACAGATAGAGATGCAAATTTCACGAGTAGAATTATAAAATGTATTGCTCGAAGATTAAAATTTTTAAAAGTGGAAACTACTTCCTTTTCTCCTCAATCTATCATTAGAAAGAGCACATCACCCATTTTGTGAATATTAACAAAACTTTTCTACAAATAAAATTGACTGGGACGATTTATTAAATTTAGCATAATTTCATTACAATACAAGTGTTCATTTAAGTCACAAATTTACACCGCATGAACTAGTTTACGCTTATCAGCCTAGATTGCGAACCTTTGAAAAAAAATGAATAACTTCCAACTTTTAACAACTATCTTAAGAATCTTATTTCAAACATGAGAGAAATCACTGCTTTAGCAAGTGAAAATCTAATAACCTCTATAGAAAAATAAAAAAAAAAATATTACGATAGATATATAAATGCAGTTGATTTTAAGATAGGTGATAAGGTTTGGATGATTAAATAACCAAAACCAGGGAAAACTGGAAAAGGATCATCATCTGGGTCCATTTGAAATAATAGAAATAAATGAGTATCACATAACTATCGACTATAAGGGCATACTATAAGGGAATCTATAACAACCATGACATCCATCACTTTTATCTTAAAGTATTTTTAAGGATTGGAAATGCAATAGTGGGTTTTGATTGCGGCTCTAGTGACCCAACCGTCACCACTTATTTTTTAGTAGACACCGGAGAATGCGATTTCACCAAGACCAAGAAGAAAAGAAACCTAAAATTTTCAAACGCGACAATAGAATTACGCCAATTAGATGAATTTCGAACAATTCACGTACGTCAATGTAAAATAGAAATTAAGCGTACAGTATTTCACTGTGAAATGTTCAGTCATCTAGAACCAATAGAAAATGGTATACAAGAATACATTTATGACATAAGTCACGAAAATTGTAAATTCATATACAATACTGGCATATTTAAGTACGATAATACGCATACCATAGCTAACTTACAAATAAATGATCTAGCATTGAAGGAAAACTTGTTCAGGAGCATCTTATTCAGATAGGCATGGAACTTGGAGTCATGTATTTGTACAAGGGCTTATAAAAGTAACGTTAAGGCAGGTTTGCGGTCGATTTGCCCTATTTATTCAATAATTTTTATTTCATACAAAAAATAATCTTTATTGTTCAAACTTTTTACATATTAAAATACACATTTTGAAGATATAAAAATTTTTTTTTTTTTACGGATTTTTCTTGACAAAATGGCCGCCTCAAAATTGTTCTTTTGTTTGACTGTCGACACGATATCTCACCAACGGATCATCTGAAATCAAAAAACTAAATAGATTCTTAAAACTTATAGTTGTGGCTATTGCATAGTCTAGGATATTTCATTTTTACTGAAAAAAAAACAAAATGGCGGACTTTTGAATTTTTTGGCTCTTTTTTTGCAACATAAATTGTTTATAACTTTTTGAAAAATTTATTTATCGTTATAATCCTAGTTCATGCAAAAAGAACATATATCAGGAGTAAGCTGTTCAAATTTCAACTGAATCGGTGCAGTAGTTTTTTTTTAAATCGTGTCGATAGAGTTGAAAAGCGTTGTTTCGAGAAAAACGCGTTCAAAGTTTTTTTTTATGAAAATTTGAAAAAAAAGAGTCTTACACTCAATCAGCGATGCCAGCTCCATATATAACTCCTTCAGCTTCCTCGTACGCATCATTTTCTCGTAATCTGTTTCCAAAAAAATCCACCGCAAACCTGCCTTAATGGAACAATACGATCAAGTTTAAATAATGATAAATTAAGGTTAAATTCTGGAACTTTTGGTACATTTTCCGATCTACACTGTATATATATGGAAGCCGGCCATTCATTTTGGTCACCTTTACCAAATAATGATGATTTTAAAAATAAATATGACATTTTATATAAGGGAACTATTACGAAAATTTTGTCTTTAAATAATTACACAGTGTATAGCATCAATACTGATGATATATCTTTCGCATTAGCAGCAAAAGGAAATATAAATTTATACGGTAAAATATTAACTAAAACCGAGCACCCTAGATTATATATATACGAGAAAAACTATGATAATGTACCAGAGATTAGTAAGAGATTGCCAGTCCCGTGTTAAAAAAAGCGTGGCGAGTTCGACCACGGTGCACCTCCCGGTGTGCATGTGACCCATGCGCATCTAGCTGTCGTCCCCTTACCTCACCCGTCGCATCCATCGCGCGCGTGGCCTCTTCGTTAGAGAGGGGGAACGTGCACCCAAAGCGGCAAAAGGGGAATGGTCGCGCGTATCAGCTCCATCCACGGCGGCTTAGACTTTTACAGAAACCCGGACTTTGAACTGATTTTTTTTTGTTTTTTATGAAACTTATACATTAATGAGTAAATTCCGAAGTGCATTAATAGTTCATTTTTAACCGAATTATTTAACATAAAATTTTATTAAATGTTTTACTTCTAAAAATAATTACAATTGAAAGGTGTTTTAATTTTAACACTACTGTCATTTTACATTAGACGGAACCTCGTGATTTATTAAACGAATATATATTATCATTAAAGCACAATAACGCAGAGGGCATTAATCATTTTTTACTGTATTTTCAAAAATCAATATAATTTCAATATTTTGAAAAAATTTATTATTTATGTAATTAATTGTACATGACAATTATATTATTTAATTCCAAAGGCAAAAAATTGAAATAATTGCTAGTAGCGTATAGACTGATAGACATATGTGACTTCTTGGTTTTATGCTGTAAGTGATTCGGTTGGCGTAGTGGATTAGCGCCTTGCCTGGTAATGTTTGTTACCGAGATTCGAATCCCCTCTCGGAATGAGTTTTTTTTTCAATTAATTTTACTAATTTTTTTTTAAAGTTTTGAATGTTACTCTAATCGATCATTTCTTTTAATTACTACATTTTTTACTGATTATACCGTTTTATAAACAATTATAATGAAAAATTGAAAGACTGAACTATACTGAAATAAAGTCAATGAATAATATATAGTTATTCCTTTTTTATAAAGGAATGACAAATATTGTAAAAAGCACTTTTGTATGCATTTTTTACAATATGTAGTCATTACATTGTAATATAATTATACTTCCTCATTTTTCATATTTCATTTTTATAATATTGCAGTATTATTTAATGAAATATAATTAAAATGTTACCGACTGAAAATTTGAAATATCTTTAAGTTAAGTGCCACTAGTTCCAGCCAATAC
Organism: Megastigmus dorsalis; assembly: GCA_900490025.1. Lineage (NCBI taxonomy): Eukaryota > Metazoa > Arthropoda > Insecta > Hymenoptera > Megastigmidae > Megastigmus > Megastigmus dorsalis. The sequence continues at coordinate 10,375 of UELU01137118.1, forward strand.
ACAGTGTGGTGGTTTTAATTGCGTGAATGTTGTATAGCCTATATTGACACTTTTATATTCAGTTTTAAATAAAATATAAATTTCATTCAAATTACCGAGAAGCAATCTCTTTTCAATGTGTAATCGTTCACCAGTAACTTGTTTTATTGAAATAAAATCTTTCATTCCAGGCAATAATTTACTGATGTCGTCACGTTCATAAAAGTTTTTTACCAAATTTTTAGTTTCATTAGGAAGCTCTTTTCCTTTATTTTTCAAAAGTACAGGTAAAATACTTTTATCTGTATCTGTCTTTATAATTTATCTTGCTTCCCATTCTGTACAACCTAATTTTTCCATTAAATTTGTACGTGACCAAAATGTTTGGAAAAGATTCATTCGATTGACGTTTCTTATACAGTAAAATTTTGCATGAAACACAAACTTGTGCTCCATCCGGTATTGATGGAAACGATTCTTGTAATGATTTTGGGAATTCAGTCAATTCTTTACAGTGTTTATTCTTTCCTAAAGGATTGACACATGTTATAAAACTCATATTTGTCTTAAAAGAGACAGATAAATGAAAGATCAATTGCAGTAAGTTTGTCTTGAAAAAGACAGATCAGTTAAAGATGAATCGCAAAGGCACAGTTAGTTCGTTAAGACGAAAAAACGCATACTTCAACGTTGCATATCAATAGTATACATATAAACAAATCTTGCATAGAATTTCATTACAAGCCACCTATCAGTGGTTTCATAATTAAATTTTTCCTGAACATGTTGATTATTTTATAAAACAATCCTGAAACATTTCTTTTTTTTTGTAATATTCATATAATGAGAAAAAAAATAAGTATTAACTAAAGAAATTAATAAACAAAAATACATTTGCATAAATAAAAGAAAATATAATTTATTTAATGCGTACGAAAGCCAATGAATAAATAAATGACAACGCAATCGCACGCCGCCACCGAAGTTGTACGCGCGGCGCGCCGCGCCTGGTCGAGCGCCTTGTGTTTGTTGAATGATATCTCGATAAAATAAAAAAACCCCTTTCCGGAAAATAGCTATATCGACGTAAAATTTCCTCCTCTTTCGATCTAGCAGGTCAAAAAAAATATTAAAAATGCATTTTTTGAGATATAGCACATTTTATATTTTTTCAAGGTCAAATTAAACAAATTTAACAAATCTGAGAAGACCATCGGAAAGCTGAGGAAAAAATGCATCGAATACACTTCGTTATGATAATTTCTAGGTGCATTTTAGCCCTTTAAACATGTCCTGAAAACAGCACGATTAAGCGCTCCCGCGCCGCGCTTGGAGAGTTGACGTGAAACGCGTCATATATACGTTTAATTTATTAAAATCACGAGGTTCCGTCTAATGTAAAATGGCAGTAGTGTTAAAATTAAAACACCTTTCAATTGCAATTATTTTTAGAATTTATCTCATAAAAATGTAATTACATTTGGGGAAGTAAAACATTTAATAAAATTTTATGTTAAAAATAATACGGTTAAAAATGAAGTATTAATGCACTTTGGAATTTACTCATTAATGTATAAGGTTCATAAAAAAAGAAGAAAAAATCAGTCCAAAGGCCGGGTGTCTGTAAATGTCTAAACCGCGTGGATGGAGGATACGCGTGACAATTCCCCTTTTGCCGCTTTGGCCGACCGTGCGTATTATTTTGGCATTTCTCCTACACCGCCGTACAATGCATGTTGGCTGTTGCCTCCTCTATCGTACTCGTGAAATCGAACAGCGGAGGGAGGGAAGGCTAGATACGCATAGTTCCATGCACATCCGCGTGGCACCGCTATCTCACGGCACAATTGGACTGGTACGGGTTCGTCGTACCTCACTGGCAATCTCTTACTAATCTCTGAATGTACTATTCGATAACAATTTTAGACTAAACAAAGAAATATTGAAACTAGATATATTCGTTTTGAAAGGCAAATGTGAACTAGAAAAAAAAGTAATTCGTAACTCCCTATCCATCTGATCCCTTTCCCCGGACTAATTTGCTTACATTATAATGCAAATACCTGGATATATTGCAAGGCTGGCGGGAGAAGTAGTACGTATTATAAAATGTACACCGGTAGAAGCACAAAGCACACGTCGGGCACCAGCCGGAAGAAAGGAAGGAGGAAGGAAGTGAGTCGATTTATGTTTGGCTTCGGCAATTAAATACACAGGCTTGTTATCAAACTGGTGATTGGAACTGGCAGGGATTTTAGAATTATAGCAGTCACGAATGTATAAGGCAACACTCCCCCCTTCTTTGCCTATGCGGTCTTGCCGCAAGAAGTTATAACCCTCAAGCCTAAAAGGAATGTCAGGAGTAGTAGGTGAAAGAAAAGTTTCAGTGAGGGCAATGGCATCGTATGGGTGGGCATCTGCAAGAAAAATTTCTAATTCGTTAAAGTGAGCTGATAAATGATTGATATTGCTGTGGGATATTGAAAAATAATCTCTTAACGTAACAGTTACCGGCTGAGCTGAGAGGCCTCATTCCACGGATATGCGTGGTGATAGTTTTTGGAGATCATACGCTGAATGAACAGGGATCAGGGGAGAAGTCGGGTCAGGTCGCATGCAGACAATCAGGTTTCATACGACAGGTCTCAGGTAATTAAGCTCGTTAGCTCTGACGAACGCTTTACGGAGCAACTCATACGTCGGACGAGGCCAAATGGGACGCATGGTAATAATTTTATCACCACCAGTGCCAAAAAATATTTGTGAAGTCTTTCCTTTAAGTAGATGAGATTTTGCAATAACATCATTGCGAACGTTTGGCGAAACTAGTTTGACAACGACCGATATGGAGTCATCATCAACCACTGCTCGATCAGCATCATCAGATCGTTTTTTCGGAGCCGGCCAGGGGTGAATAGAAGAGACGAAGTTCAAATTACAAGAGTTTTCTGTCCGCTCAAATACAGTGCGAACGACATCAGTTTGATTATTTGACAGACTTTTTGGAATTCCTGATATTCGAATTTCGCAGGAGTCAGAAAGAACCACGTGGTCCTTTAAGGCAATCAGGTCTGTACGAACTTTGGACACCTCAGCGCGAGTCTCGACATTCGACGCTTCCAATCGATTTATACGTTCAGAGAGATCATCGAATTTCTTGCTGATAGTTTCCACAAAAGTGTCAAATTTCGTAGTTGCCCATGCAGCAAACCATGACGGTGATTTGTCACCCATGAATACAGGGGAGACGACACTTATTCGAGACTGTGCGCCTGACTTGCTCGGTCGAAGTGAGGATGGTGATGGTGGTGTAAGTTGGTCTGGAAGACGCTTTCGGCCACGTGAAGTACCTGAAGTTGATGAGGTAGGAGTAATAGAATCGAGTGGAGCGGGGTACTCTGCCTGTGTAGAGGTAATAGAGGCAGAGGTTATACTTGATGACGCTACAGTGGCAAACGGAGAGCGCGCTATCGAGCAAGACGCACACTGATAAAAGGCAAAGTTCCAGCACCAGTTACCCTTCAAGCATGAAGTGTGGAATACGCTGTCACACGCTTTCCACTTACGATACGATTTGAAACTACGCTCTATAATAAATCCACATGCAGGACACACACGCTCACCCATTCCTCCCACACAGACACAAATCACACCACCAGACACATGTCGCCTATGTGATTCCGTGGGGTACACACTTTGACGGAAATATACTAATAACCTAGGCACTTACAGCTAAGACGAATAATAAAGTAAGAAAAACGAGTACAAAAATTAATAGATTAAAAAAGCTTAAGAATAAATAAATATGTGCATCAGCGCTGTATTAATTCTCAAGTACAATAACTAGCGATGCTACAGTGTCATACAGACAGCGCGCCATCGAGCAAGACGCGTACTAATAAAATTACTGGAAAAAGTTCCAGCAGCAATTTACCTTACGAGCACGCAGTGTGAAAATACGCTGTCGCACGATTTGCCCTTTACGATTTGTAATCACGCTCTATATTGAATACACATACAGCGCTCACACGCTCACTCACCTCTCCAACACACACGCACACACAAATTACACCACCGAAAATATATGCTGTCTAGAAGAAAACTGTGTATGATTACGTATAGAGAACACGCTTTGACAAAAAATGACACTATTTATCTAGGCATTACAGCAAGAACAATAAGAAAAACGAATACAAAATTAACAGTTCAAAACGCGCTTAAAAATATGTGCCTCACCGCTGAGCCAAAAATACAATCGTTGCATCACTACCGATCACGTTTAAGTAATTTTCCAAGCACAAAATTTCGGGCAGCAAAACAAACGTCAATCAGCTGACGTGAAAATCTGAGTGGTGCCAATCACTGAACAACGATGTATGTTGGTAATGTACTGTGACTGAAGTTATGACTGCTAATCGACGTTGCTGACGGTCAAAGACACTAGGGGCCACCAGAAGAGCCACTCAATACACGTGAGAGAGTTTGAGGTTAGGAACCTTTAATCACAACTCCTGGTGAACAGCAGCTACCCCTCCTCGAGAGAACACTCCCAGAAGAGGTTGCATAAAGGCGCTTGCAACTGACCTGTAAATAAGACGCCCGGAGGCAGATATGCAGCAGTAAAAGAATCAAAGGCAGGGAGCACAAAAAAATAGCGACTGCTATTGTACTTACAGGAGAGAGAGAGAGAAAGAGAGCGCTATGGCTGGAGTATGGGCGCGAGAGAGTGCGCTATACCGGGCATACGAGTGCGAGAGAGAGCGCTCCATGCCAATGCCATAGGTGCGAGAGAGAGAGCGCGCTTTGCTAAGCTTAGGCGAGCAAGGAAGAGGGCGTAAGCAAGCACGCCTAAACTAGCATCAGTATGAAGAGTGTCGGTAGAGTGAGAGAGAGAGAGAGAGAGAGAGAGAGAGAGAGAGAAGAGGGAAAGACAGCGCACGCGCCACCAGATCCTTTGCTTGGGCCACTCTGACGAACGAATAGTCACTAGCGGCCAATAATATAGGGGCGCTGGCGTCGATCGATAGCCAATCAATAGAGGGCTATTAATGAGTTCGAATTTGGCGCCGGCGGAGACAACAGTGGTAGCCTTGACCCCTAGTGGCTTATCTAGCCAATCGAGATAAGAAAAGGAGGTCAAGGCCCTGTAATTGGGGTAGGTCGATACTAGAATGGTATCGACTAATGATTCATGGCCACGAGGAGAGAAGCCGGAAAAAGAAGAGCATCGAGGCGAAGAAGACGCTTCGTCTCGCCCCATTTTGTCTACAGCAGCTTAGGAAGACGGACGCATTTTTCTTTTGTGTGAAAAGGACGTGTATCGAGGAATCAGCGACGCCGCGCCTTCTTAGTTTTTCTTCTATCCGTGCGAGAGGTTTCTCTGTGTGGAGCATCGACAGAGAGGCTTGAAGGAGGAGAGGACTGAGAAGATCGACCACAAAAATAAGTGGGTTATTTCGGCCTGGGCGCGAACACTAGTTCGGCAGGCCCGCGCCGTCGTATTCTCTCTCTTGTGTGTTCGGCGTCCCCTTTGAGCCGCCATTGTCAAGGCCATCGGACGTGTCCAGCACCAGGACGAGCAGGAGAAGAGCAGTGGCCGGTGGAGCAAGGAGAAGGTCGGGAAGACCGCAATTTTAATTAAATAAATATCAGCGTTTTGTTTAAATAACCGTGTGTTGCGTTTTCGTGACTCGTGGCGACGTTCACTTTCCTCCCTCGCATGCCGTCGTTGTGTCGTCCGTGCGTGTGTCTGTAATCTTTGTCGATCGAAAAAGAATATATTTTCCCTAAACATCGAGTAAATATATTCACAATTAGTTCGAATAAACGTTTTTCTTTGGACGTATTTATCGTTTTATACAGGGTGTCTGAATAGTGCCGGAACGGCACGATAACTTCTGAACTGGCAATGGTAGAAAAAACTAAGATATATAGTTGTTAGGATTTTTCCCCAGCTATCTGATGGTAACCTTGAATTTGACCTTGATCATGACTTTCAAGGTCAAGTAGATTTTTTAAATGGGACCTCCTATTTTTGACCCCAGAAATGAAAAGAGTGGAAAATTTTACGTTCAATTATGGTCTTGACCATTTTTAAATTTTGACTTTGGAAGGTCATGGTCAATGACAAACCCAGGTTCGGTGCGATAACTTGAAAACCAGAGGTAGGTCACCATTGGATAGCCGGGGAAAAATCATGAATATTATGTCTTGGATGTTTCCCTCTCCGACTTCTGGTTTTCAGGTTATCGCACCGAACGTGTGTTTGACGTTGACCATGACCTTCCAAGGTTAAAATTTAAGAATAGTCAAGACCAAAAAAATCTACTTCACCTTTAAATGACCTTGAAGGTCATGGATAAGGCAAATTCAAGGTTACCATTAGATAGCTGGGGAAAAATCCTAACAACTATACATCTTAGATTTTTTCTACCATTGTTACTTCAAAAGTTATCGTGCTTTTCCGGCACTTTTCAGATACCCTGTATAATAGAACATTACAACACAAAATATAAATAAAAATAATAACGATAAAAATAACAAAGGTACTAAAATGTCTCTCTGCATGGTTAGATAAGAAATAGCTTAACTTAGATTAGACTATTCTAACTTACAATTAGAGAGCCTGGACATCACACCATACAGAATATTTTTTCTTACAGCTTTTAAATAAAATAATTTGAGAATGGCAACGAAAGAGAGGTAATGAGATGTCTCATTCTATAGATATCTGTTTTGAATTTGATCGCGATTGTACAGGTACGAACATTAAAACTACATTTACCCTAACAATATGTCATGATCTAACATAGGATGAACAGTATTTATTTAAGAAATTTATTTCAGAGATTAGCTCTCTATTTTCTTCTGCTTCACTTTCGAACGCCGGTGCCAGAATTGGGCAAGACATTGTCTTGTTTTTCCAACAATTAAAAAGAAAAAGTAGTTTTTTTCCGTATAGAGGTCAAGCGTTCTTGAGTAATTTCATGAAGGACAGTGTGAGAACATAGCCGGAAAACCGCATCGACTTACGGGCGATTTAGAGTGAACACGAAAACACAGTTACACATGATATCACAGTTACAGCTTAATAATACACTAATAAAAAAAAAAAAAAAAAAAAAAAACAAATATAAATAAAAGCAGATAAAAGTTAAGAGGGCCCTATAGACTGCATTTTCCTATATTCACCTGACATAAAAGAATCAATGCATTAATTACATTTAATACAATATATATCATATATTTGACTATAATTTATGCCAATTTTAATATGAAATATCAAATAATTTTATGGGAACTTGCTAATATTACTTCAGCAACATATTCTGGCCACGCGCAGGATCCTGACCAAACCATATGATGGATTTTGCTCTGTGATGTCTCAAAATGTCTATAAAAGACTACTTGACGACCTAACGTTATTTATATAGGCAAGAAATAAGATCCAGAATTTTCTGAAAAAAAAAAAATATTACTCGGTAAGCAAAAAAAAATTCTTAAATTTCTACTTATTTCATATTTACAATGATACTTACATGTTAATTGGCATTTTGGTTAATATAAATAGCGTTAGGTCCTCCAGTATGTTAATACAAACATTTTAAGACCTCATATGTCAAAATCCATCGAATAGTTCCTCCAGGATCCTGCGCGTAGACTCTAAAAACATATGAAGGAGATAAATCAATTTAAAGTTAAGTATTAAGATGATGCTTAATATGTTTAATATACTTACCTAAACTATTTCTTTATTTTACTCCTTTTAAAAGTAAATATTTTCCATAAAAAAAGTAATGTTGCAGTATTCGCATAACCTGAAAGACAATTATATCAGGTAAATTATGAAGTATATGTATACGTATAAAATAATACATAAGATTATTGTAATTATATAGTTTGTAACGTGGCGTATTTTCGCACGTTAATCGCACGAATTTAAATATTAAAAATGCCTTAAAAGGCAATATAAGCAGCCAGAAGGGATGTTCCTCCACCTCTCGTCTCGGGCCGTTTTATATTAAGCGTTTATTTATTATTTTTATTTTTTATTTTATGCCTACGCAAATACGCGTCGACGAGCGCCGGGATCAAGGTCTCTTTCAGGGTCAAGAGACACTAACAGAAGATCCCGCTACAACATCCAGGATACGCCGCTCCGTCGCTCAGAACATCTACATGTTGCAGATGCCTAAGTTACGCATTCTTATTTTTTTATCTCTCTCCTTTTACGCCTCTCATTAATTTTGCCTCCATGTCTTTATAATTTTCCCATTTCAATTATTCAAAATCACTCATTTTTTATGCCTTAAAGGCTAAGAGTGCATTTTCCTGCAGTTTATGCAAGAGAGCGTTATAGGCTTTCTAATGCCTTGCTCTTCTTGCCTACGAATTTTAATTCGTACATCTGCGGAAAATTCCATTGAATATTGCCGGCTGGCACATAGTAGCCCCAGTATCAAATT
>UELU01137122.1:0-10371 GCA_900490025.1 Megastigmus dorsalis
GTATTATACCGCTCAAGGTGCCGAACCGCGCGAGACGCACAGACGCAGATTACTTGAGAGCTTCAGAGTTCAATCACTATTTCTCTGAAACCAATTATGATAACTATACATTATAGTATATGAATTTGTTCGCTATGAAACCAGGAACAATTCTGTGTAACTTTTAATATATATTTTCTAAAAGAAGAGCCTCAAATTGTCTTATAAACAAATAAAAAGTACATTTTACGCTAATTTTTTTTTACTTATCTAGTCATAACATATTTGTAATCAAATTTTATATAAATATTATTACATATATCGATATAGCAATGTTTGACCTTTCAAATGAGTTGTCCTAAGCCAAAATATTCCAAGTTGAACCAAAGCTACAAAGCAAATAGTGAGCGCGAAGCGTAATTATGCAACATATATATAGTAAATTTGCAATATCTCGGGTTCTAATTAACATTTTTGAATTTTGCAAAAACGAGCTGATTCCTTAGAAGAAATGCAACAAATTTACATATCCAGAATATAATTTTAGTCTATTGTCTCGTTTCTACAGCGTTATAAACAATTAAATTGTTAATAACTTTTTTAATATACACGATACGACAAAACACCTTCGAAATTCGTGATCAGCATGCAAAAATACGTCTAGAAAACTTCGGTGAGTGACTGGACCTCCATCGGCCACGAAAACCCCCCTGGCCCCTAGACTATCTGGGATTATATAAATTAATACTAGTTGAAAATAGCGATGGTGTAAGCTTGATGGTGTAATTGTTTTTAGTTTTTAATTTTCATTTTTCGACCTGTCTTGATTGTTTACAAGGGATGTAAAATTTGTGTTAATAGAATTATAAGCATAAATTTTTTCAACTTCGAATATTTAGATTTGGTTTCACACTGTACCTGAAATAAATTAGATTCAAAAATGGGTCCAAACTGGCCACGTTTTTCTTTTAAAACTAAATAAGTGGTGAAAGTAATTCTCCATCACCTGATATTAAAAGTTGAATAGTATAGCTATGTGTTGTGGGCGAAACTGATTGTACAACACACTGCACCTGTTTTTCTGCTTCAGTAGCTAATATTCTACCAGAATGCATTTCTAATTGGAATCCACTTTGATCAGAGTTGTATACATTTTCCATTCCTATTGCTTGTGCACATTATTTAACATCAGTTACAAATTCATTAGCATGTTTTTCCAACTCTGCATCACTTTCTAAAGTTTGCTGGTTACGAATTTATTAATTTTTCTTGGTACTATTCTGTGTATTTTCTTGAAACGATTGAGCCAGTGCTTTGAAGGTTTCAATCTAATGTCTTCAAAACCTATTTGCCTTTGAGCTTGTAATGCCCATTTACGCAAGTCTGAATCATGAACGACCAATCCCGCTTCAATTGCAGTTTTGAAATTTTCCAATGTAACTTGATGTATTCTAGAAATTTTCTTTCTATATGTTTCTCCTTTATTCAACCCATGAGCCCAACGTCGCAACTGCCTTATAGAATTTACTTTTTTAAACATTTTTTGCACTGATTCAAGACTAAAATTGTTTTTCTTTTTACTGCTTCTCCAGTATTCCACTGCTTTTAATTTATAATCGTATGACATATCTTCTTCTTCTTTAGTACATTCATTTGTTGGTGAAAAAGGAGGATCTGGAAAATGATGCAGGATAAAATGCAAAATTATCATTGCATCTAATAAAATCGTTTCAATTTTATTTGCGACCTCGATTTCTTTAAAATTAACTTGACTTTTCTCAATATTTAAAGATTGAAAAGCCGTAAGAAGAAGATTAATCACATTTATTTGATTTATTTTCATGTTGAATCCTATAAAATTAATTAGTTTATTTATAAAAAAATTAAAATTGAAGACTATTTCTAAATAAAAAATTATAGGTACCCAGCGCAAAAATGACTCTTATGGGCTACATATTGCCAAATATAGTTGCGATATATTGCACATTATAATTGCCACATGTGGTAAAGTATATAAGCAATATTCTGCCGCACAACAATTCAGGTACAGTGTGAAACCAAATCTAAATATTCGAAGTTGAAAAAATTTATGCTTATAATTCTATTAACACAAATTTTACATCCCTTGTAAATAATCAAGACAGGTCGAAAAATGAAAATTAAAAACTAAAAACAATTACACCATCAAGCTTACACCATCGCTATTTTCAACTAGTATTAATTTATATAATCCCAGAAGTTAATTCGAGGTGGTAGAATTATTAGAATATAATTTAAATATATTTATTATGTTTGTATTTATGCTTGTGATAGAATCAGCAAAGTTTTGAAGTTTATTCATTCTTTTTTATCACCTCTAAAGCGTCAATTAAAATCTGCATGTAATTCAAGTTACGTAATAAGACTTAAAAAAATAAAATGTTTTCACCTAATAAATTAAATTTTTGAAATAACTATTATAGTTCTTTCTGTAATTATGCTATAAATTTTATCAACTACTCATAATTATAATTTATTTTGCTAAATATATGAACAATTTAATATTATTTCTACATTCTTGCTTATACCATATATGGGCCGCATATTTGCGATATTTTGCAGCTGAAGTACGGCAGTTTATTGCTGTGGCGATATGTAGCCCATTAGATTCATTTTTGTGCGGGGCAAAAGTATAATCTATATAAACAAATAATAACATCTAAAAAAATTGTAATTAAATTATGAAATTTATGTGTTTATTTGATAGGACAGGTTTAGGATTTGGAATTTATGGCTTTGTGAATTTGTGAGGTTGGGTTTTGCGGTTTGAGATTCGTTGGTTAAGGGTTGAGTTTATGAGTATGTGCCTTCGGGGTTTAAGGTTTGGGGTTGGAGGATTGTGTATTTAAGATTAGGGGTTTGGGATTCGTGAGTGTGGGAATTGTGGATAGGTAGGTTTGGGGTTTGTAGGCTTGGGGTTTATGGGCTTGGGATTTATGGACTAGGCGTTTGTGGATAAAAATATACTTGGAAAATTTAATTTTACCACTATAAAATATAAGGTATTCAACCCTCAAAATTTTAAACCTATACAGTTTTGTTGCTTGATTTACAATTTTTGCTTTATTTTATCTTATTGAAAAATATCAAATAGTACCGAAGATATTGAAACAAACGTGATTTTGGAGTTGTCTTTCTAGGGTGGTTATCGTTCCCTAGAAGTGAATATTAGTCGATAAAAAAATACTTATCTCCTACTTTTGAATGCCCATAACACAATTTTGTCGGAATCGGGGGTTCATTAAATGCATTATTTGTCTGTATTGCTTTATAGTACGATTTAGGGGTAGCTCACCATCGTAATAAAAAGTTATGCGGAAATACTGAAAATCGTTAACTTTCTTTTCTCATCCTGTATTAGAACAACATTTCTTTATATTTTTGGAAAATGTAGTTTTTCCCCTATTAAATTTAAGGGTTGCTACCCTTACTATGGAAACCTATATACTTTTGTTGCGTTTCTTGTGACAATTTTTTTTTCATTTTGTTTTATTCAAAAATATTGAATAGAACTGAAGATATTGAAAAAAATGTGAATTTGAGGGTGACTTTCGGGGGTGGTTTTCGCACCCTTAGAGTGCATATCGGGCGATAAAAAAAAATACGTGTCTTCTATTTCTTGATGTATTATAACATACCTCAGTATTATTGAAATCGGGAGGGGGGGGGGGCATCTGGGATACTTTCCTTGTAAGCAGCGCCTAAATTAGTAAAAAAAGTTTTTGATGATTTTATTCTGCGGGACTGCAGTCGAATTTGACTTCTGGATTTCTTGAGGTGCACATTTAAGGGCGCCAATTATGTAAAGGGGAATTTACTGCTGCATATGATGAGATTCACTGCTCTCACTTACACACTTATCATGCGGATACTCGCATGCACTGCTGTTACTCTGCGTACCATGCATATCGAGTCGAATATGAGATACAAAATATAAATAGATATTTTAATTTTTGGCGAAATGGCGCATTTCCAAAGTGAACATGCAAAATTTGCTTGAAAAATTATCAGATAATTGTCAATAATAAATGAACTATGAAATTTAAAAAAAAATCCTACATACTTATATAAACAATATATTTTTTAAGATATATTCAAAATTTCAAGTAAATCATTTGAAAATTGTCTGAGTTATGTTTCCAGCCAACTCAAAAAATACAGTTTTGAGATAAACGCGTTTGAAGTTTTGAGTAGTAGATAACACACGGCTCCTCCAGCTATCTGGGGAAAAGAGTGGTCACAATCCGATGTAATAGTTCCGGACAGTTGGGAGGGGGTACATAGGTTCCCTTTATTTTCTTTATCACCACCTTGTACGGTCGACCCCAGGATCCAACTCTACCTCGTCCTGTAATTCTTTAACACACCGTCGATTGGTGCATTGGGTGAAGCGTAGCAGCTGTAAATATATATACCTGTTACCTTAACGCGTACAAATCCTTCTTCACGGTTTATCATTTTTTCCTGAAAAGTAGTATTACCACATGCACAGATCGCTGCTTTACCGGTACTGTCCATATCCCATGATGGTTCATTTAGATCATTGTACTGTTCCCTCACGATTGCTATATCCACCTTTGTTTCGTGGACGTACTGGTTCAGTAGGTCCAGTGCAATCGCACAATGGTTTAGATTTAACTGCACTATTTTCATTTTTTTCGTCGATCTAGTACTGCTACTGCCACTCGGTATACTGGACATGTATAACTACCGGTAGCATGGCCCATTTCTTCTACTATGCCTTTGTCCTGGCAGAGTACGCAGCTCGGTTTGTTTTTACAGTCTCTTGCTTTATGCCATTCGGTTCCACACTTATAACAGAGGTTACTTTGATCCTGTGTTATTGTGCAGTTTTTGCCAATATGTCCAAATCCTAGACATTTATAACAGCGAAGTGGACGTGCGTTCTGTTTCACCTCTCGTATTCTGCTTACTACCCAGCCTATCCTGATTTTCTGCTTTACTATCATCTGTTGAGCCATTTTTGTTGGCATTTGAATGACAGCCGTCTGCGTATCACCGTATGCCTTCCGCAATGACTTTATTATCATCATCTCCTCAACTAAGAATAGGTCGTTATCTTGGAACTCATTGCGTATCGCCTCTACAATGTCCTCCTTGCTAGTTAGTACATCAAGGTCCTTTATTTCAAAGACTCCTACGTCTTGTAGGGTCCTTACTTTGGTACCTTCTTCTAGCACTCCTTGTACCACTTGTTGAAATTCCGTTGCCTTCCCTTCTGCTGTGCGTTGAAGTTCTAGAAGCTGCTCTCCAGCCGCCTTATTGCGTACCCGGTTTACGCTTTCGCCAACTACCTTCAGTTTTGGATCCGTCTTCATCTTCCTCAAGATATCGAGATATGACTCACCGTCGGTAGCCCTTATAATAAGGGCATCCGGCCGAGATGGTATGGTCCGTGGCGGTCTTTGGTTTCTGGTACCTTTTTAACTTAAGGTACCATTGTTCTCTTTGTTTTCCTCTTTATTCTTCTTCTTCGTCTTCCGTGTTCCAACAACCTCCCAAGGTGTCTCCCTGTCTAGGGTGGGCGGTGGGGACTGCGTCGTTGCCGCCCTTTTCGTCTTCTTCCTGAGCGTCGTGTCCTGCAGTGGTGATGTTCTCCTGCGCTTGTTAGGAGTCTGTTCCATCTGTCTCTGTACGAAAGAGGGAGAGGTTTGGCTCTCTCGATCCTTGCTACTTCTAGCCTTCGACTGAGTACCTGCTTTGGTCTTCTTAAAGTCCTTTAGTGTTCTGATAGTAGATTTTGCCATGGTCTTCAACTCTGTGTGTATGTTTTTCTTATCCAAGATAAACGCTACCAGAGCTTCGACTTTCTCTTTGAGGAGCTTTAGCGATCGAGTCTGTTTATCCTGCCCCTTTTCTTGGTCTTCCATTTCCACTCTATTCACTTCGTACACTACTTCTATCTTTCCGTCCTCACTAGTCTTTTGAGCAGCAGTAAGGGCTAAAATTTTATCATCTATATAGTATATGTGGCTCCCCCCAAAATCCGTGGAGCCTGCACCGACCACCGAGGCTGTCACCCGATCGGAATCGGTGGTGGGATTAACCCCTCTACTGTAGGCCCCCACTTGGGGTATTTCGTATCTCTTATTCACTACGTCCATGATTGGTTTGTGATCAGGGTGCCTTCCCCTAGCTATGTTTGGTCCGCCCCGGGTATTTTATTTCCCCGGTACCCTTCATATATGACGAGCTTTCGCCTATCTACCACCTAGGGAAGCGCCTGATGCGAGACTAGCAAACTGGACACAGGGTGTGTGTGTGTGTGTGTGTGTTTGTGTATTTATACGTCAGTGTTTGTATGTGTGTGTGTTTATATGTGTGTCTGTTTGTATGTGTGTGTATGTGTGTTTGTTTGTATGTGTGTGCGTGTATGTGTTTATATGTGTATCTGTGTCCGTATGTGTGTGTATTTGTATGCGTAGGCATTTCCTACCCACATTCACCCAGATACAAAAAAGAAAGAGCAATATCCAACAAGCCAATACCACTTAGAAACGCCCTTTAACGAAAATCCTCTTACTGGCATATTAATATAAATAAATCATAAATCATCCAAAATCGTGATCATAATAATGCTCATAATAATTTTTTACAGTAAAAGTCTAGATATTGATTCTGAAAAACTAAGTTGTTCAGCTGAGGTGATCTTACTGCTTTATGTTATTGCTGTTTTTAGTTTCATTCATAAACCCATTTTTCTATTTGTTTTGTACTTAATTACATTCTTTTAGTTCATAAATACTTAACTTCATTTCTTTGTCACAGTTTAATCTATTTTTAAAATTACTACTCATTTGATAAAATTTTATCAGATACAAAATCATTACTTAATTATTACTGTCCTTTTCTTTATATATAATATTAATAGTGTCTTTTTATGGAAATATGACTTTCAGAAACAATGTATGGCCATGTTACGTTTGAGATGCTAGAGTAATACCACGTTTAATGCCGCGAAGCGGCGGTGTAGATAATAATCTTGTTAGGCCAGAAATCGCTGTTGAAAGGCGTCGCCTGGGCAGTAACTGTAACATAACAATATTGAGAGAAATACGTATGTTAGAAGAGAATCCACAATGTTTGTGACTGTATGTTGTAACTCAAAGAGGTCAAAGATGTTGCTTTATTTGTAATGCACACGAAAATACTGATAGACTTTCACTGCAAAGTAGACTTGACTTTTTCGTTAATCGAAACTTCTATGTTCCAGAATACGTTAGATGTTGAAATCATTTGAATGCAAAAGGTTTCTTATTAGATATCTTAGAAGAAGGATTAAGATATGTAAATCGTCCATATATATTTTAGGACCCACAATTACAAGCATTTCTGCAAGGATTTGGAGAAAAGACTATTATAGAAAGGCATCATTCTTTTGAATCATGAAACTAATTTCACAGAAGAAGAATTTGCATACCTTACATCTATCACTAAAGCGCAATTCAATGAACTCTTTACATATTGCGACCCAATTCCAGTACAAGGTGGTCATCGACGTATCAGCATAAAAGATCTCTTATGTTTTATTACAAAACTACGACAAGGTTTAAGTGATGATTTCCTTAAAATTATATTTAATTATCGCTCCAGACAAGCTACTAGTCTAGCAGTTGCAACAGAGCGTCAATCATTAACGCTGCGCTTTACAGTTGAAAACATTGGATTTCAATTCATCGCAAGACATCAATATATAGACAGACATGCAGACGACTTTACAAATCGATTGTATAATCCTGAACCAAAAGAAAGAAAAGCTATTGTTTATATCGATTGTACCTACTTGTACATAGAAAAAAGTTCCTGTTTTCGAGCGCAACGTTTGTCATATTGCTGATATAAACGTAAAGAGTTAGTCAAGCCACCAGTATTAGTCGCTCCGGATGGTCATATATTAGACATTCACGGACCTTATTTCTCTAATGTCACAAATAACACATAGGAAGGGCGGCAGACAGGGCAGCAGCGGTGACGACGGCGTTGAGCAGGATCATGGCAAACATCAACGGACCGTGGCCATGCAGAAGGCGCCTCCTCATGCGCACTGCCGAGTCAATAATGCTATATGGAGCCGAGGTCTGGGCCGATGCACTACGGTATGAGATGTACCGCAAGCGCATGGCAGCAGTACAACTACGGGGGGCTCTGCGCATCGCGTGTTTCTATCGCACGGTTTCAGAGCCTGCAGTACTGGTAGTCACAGGTGTGATTCCTATCGACCTGTTGGCTAGGGAACGGTAGTTAGTCAGCCAGCAAAACCCCATTCTGGGAAAAGAGGCCGCCCAAAAAACTGCCAGAGCAAACACGATGCTGGCCTGGCAGCAAAGATGGGCAGCTGAAACGAGGGGCTGATGGACGGCAAAGCTAATAAGCCAGCTGAACACCTGGGTGGACCAGGACGCAGGTGAGGTGAACTATTACCTCACCCAATTTCTGACGGCCCACGGCTTGTTTTGCTCCTACCTCCACAAGATGGGAAAGGTAGCGGAGCCTAGCTGTGGCTACTGTAACTTTCCCTCGGACGACGCACAACACACCTTCTTCGATTGCAGAAGATGGAGCGTCGAACGAGAGACACTTGAAGAGGACCTTGGATGCATCACGCCGGACAATATCATCGGCTTGATGCTAAAAGGTCATGAAAAATGGGCGAAGGTTGCCGTCTTCGTTGAGACGATCCTTCGCCAAAAGAAGGCTGACATGGACGGTGCGCAATACTGCAGCCGTCCCTAAAAAAGGGAGGGACAGCAGGAATGAAGCTGTCCCTAAGTAGGAGGCACGCAATGAACGTGAGAAGACGTGGCAACCCCCCGAAGTAATGCCTCACGGTGGTGCCGGGGGGGGGGGGGGGGGGGGGGGGGATACTACTGCCACGTGGTCAAGGCGGAGGGTTTTAGTGGGTAGCTCCAGCGATAAAGGGGAAAGTCCCACATAGGGGGAAACACGTGGCTCCCTATCGCACATTAAGATTTCCCCTCCGCCTCGGAAAAAAATGTCACAAATAACGATGGTACCATCTGCATGTATGAGTTTGAACACGAGATAGAAGAAATGAGCGAGTGGTTTGCAGAAGGAGATATTGCAGTTTTAGATCGTGGTTATCGAGATGCAATTGCATATCTAAAAAGACAGAGAATGACTGTGGTGATGCCACCTTTTCTACAAAATTAATTTACAACCCCTGAAGCTAATCAAGCACGTCTAGTTACAACGGCCACATCAAAAGTATATTCAAGTTTTTTACTTATTTGATTAGAACAGTGCATAGTGTCTACTTACGCGATTTTCATCTGATTACTGGAGCGATTATAAACAGATACCGTGGCCTCATTGTAAGAGAAAACTGTGATGAAGTAGTTGCCGAACAAATGCTTGAGCGAGTTCATGATGTAAATATTGTACAATTTAGATTAGAAGAAGAAAACTTAATACGCACAAGGTGAAGCTGGGCACCATTGACATTACATTTTATACGTGTGTTTACACTTGGGACTTATCAACTCCGTCTCGCTCCTTCTTACATTCAGGATTCTTTATTAAGAAACGTAATTGACATAGAAGGTGATCAATTATTAGAAAAGGATTTAAATATAAATGAGCCTGGTTTCATAAGATTTCGAGTTCATTCTTGATTTACGAATGCGACGCACTATCAAACATGGATTGCTTTTAACCCATTAACGACCAAAGATGTCATTTTTTGATTATGTTTTTGATCGCAAAATTCATTTGTAAAACGAAACAATAAATTGATACAAGGTACCGTACCTTATGTTTTTGGGTGTGCTGAATCCGAATTCGGGCTTAAAATTCAAAAATATTACTTACAAGATTAGATAGGGTCTTTTACAAAAAAATAGTGAAAAATTCGAAGTTCTTTTTTTTTCATCAATTTTTTTCTACCATAAAACGCGTCAATAGTGCAATCTTTCTTCAACCATCGGTGCACAAAATTGTTGAACTTTAATAATAAATTTTTATATATGAGATTTTATTTTCAAAATGGCGGATAAAATGCAATAATCTGAAATAAAATGCGGTTTACGTTACCAATTTTTTTCTGAAAAACTATGAGGTTTAGGGAAAAGTATTATAAAACAAAAATGTCTTAAAATTTGTCAAGGAACATTCTAGAATTTTTTCAGATTTTTTGAAGGAAATTTTTGATTTTCCAGAAAACCGCAAAATTAAAATTTCCAAAAAAGTTTTCAAAAAAATCTGGAAAAATTCGTGAGTATTCTTTGGCTAATTCTAAGACTTTTTTGTTCTTATAAATATTTTACCAAAGCCTATAGTTTCCCAGAAAAAAATTATCAAACATTGTGTGAATTC
>UELU01137123.1:0-35689 GCA_900490025.1 Megastigmus dorsalis
ACATATATATGTCATATATATATATATACACACATATATATGATATATATATACATACATATATATCTTAAAAATTTGCCCCGGTACCCCTATTTTTTTTGACGAATTCGGATTCAGCGGGAAAAAATACATAAGAAAAAGTTAGTCTCCATCCCAGAACCACATACTTTTTTTTTTGTGGGCCTGTGTAATCGATTTGGATGAAATCTTTGAAGTTTTCTAATTATCAATAACAATGTATGGATTTCGATAAATGATCTCTAGAGACGAAAATAAATAAAAATGCACAAATCGAGCAATGAAATTCTTTTTCTACCTTAAAAATGTATTCCATTTTTTTTTAATTTTTTGCATTTGACAATTATTGATATTTATATTATAATTCGGCACTAAAAAGTTTGTTCTAACTTACCAGTCGTTCCATTGAGACGTAATTATTCAGATAAAAGAGATTCGCCCACCAGGTGGCTGCGCAATTCTCGGATTCGAGTACGACTTTCGACTTCCATTGTGGACCGGAACCCATGTAAGGAAAGAGGTACACGTGAAAGAAGACCAAAAGAGCGTACGCGGGCGTAAATCTGTAAAAAATCATATTTTTAAAATTAAATATATTATTTTTTCGTTGCATAAAATAGGTGTATTAATTCTATAGTATGCGTAACTACCTTAAGAAACGAATTATAGTGAGTCCGATGAAGTTGCAACGTTTCGTTTTATCAAACTGGCAGAGAAGTCCATAGCAAGTCAGAAGACCTCCAACACCGAAGAACCCATCGACGATGATTGGCCCATTGTGCACCATAATGAACGACGGGACTTCGAAAGTCTGTAAATACGATACATTTTTAGCCATTTTTATAGAATTTTTCCAAACATTGCATCCTATGCATTATTCAAATTCAATGTCAAGCTGCAGATAAAGTATGCTTTTGTTAAATAAATCGAGGCTAAAAAGGAGCAAGAAAAATATATTTAAGAAAGTACAAGGAAGTGTAAAAACTTATAAAATTAAATGATTAATCTTGCACACAAAATAATAATTCAATTATCGCTATCGAACTCCACTTGAACGAAGAAATCTACGATCAATTAAGATTTTCACGTGTCATAAAATACTCTATATTTATCACTTCAAATTGTTTATTCAAGATACCAATAATGCCCACTGATAGAGTTTAAAAATTGATTTCTAGATGTACTTTTAAAAGTCATTGAAATCCATTTTCTATACTTTTTTTGCTGATATCACAAAAAATGGACCATATCCGAAAACTCACCAGTTCCAGGTATCGCTTGTTGACAACGCCATTGAGGAAGTACTGCATCATCCTGTGACCGACGAGCACGAGTACCGAGGAAAAGAATCTGATCATGTGGATGGTATCCAGGCCGCGATGATCGTATCTCACCTCCATGACCGTACGGTAGTTACGTTTCGCTGAGAAACACAGAAGCAGTTTACGGCCCATCGAAGTGCCGAGCTTCTCTTCCTCTGTGTTCAATGTACCATCGTATAAACTGCTTATTATCACCAAGGCGAATATACCGAACAGTATACCGCTGTATAACAAATAGGATAAAATTTTTGGTCAGTATCGAAAGAATTGTTTGGAATTGATAATGCGCTGTTGTCGTTAAGGTAAAATAGAATCTTCAATTTTTAATTTTAATAATTTTGCATAATGATAAAGCCTATTCGTATGGTTGATGTTAATATCAGTTATATCAAATAATGTGGAACGCGGAACTGTTTGTCTAAATTTTTTTCTTTTACTGCGAAATCATGAGGTGACTAATCAGAAGAGCAAAAAATTGAATTTAAATCGGATGATTCAACGACTAGCTACAGTTGCAATGGTAATCCGTTCTATCTTTCATTATCAATTTCCATTAATAATTATTAATGTTTCTTTTCATCTACGATGAAACCTTTATGTGATCTGTAAAAATGAGTACTTCTAGTACAGTATTGAAAACTAACCAGTAAACCATGGCACCAGTGGAGAATTCTTTTTCCTCGTGATAGGCTTGACAGTTCATCTCATCTACGTTCACTTTCACGATGACATTATTCTTCTCTCCGAACTCATCGAATGGACCTTGCAACGCCTTTTCGATTTCCTCGGGTTTACAGACCGATGGTATGCAAAGGGCTAGCTGTTGAGTGTAACGGCGAACACGCCTGAAGTCTCCCTTTTCCTACAGAAATGCCGTAATTAGTAAATTACATCATTTTTTTCAATCGTTAATTCATTTACGTCAAATACGAATGACAAGGTTTACTCGAAGATTTATGGCTCACGTTTTTATTGCGAACGAATGACTACATGTGTCTAGTAAAGGCATTGATAGCTCACTAATCATGAACCAAATAGTTAATTAACATGGCAGACTATCGTTTAAGATACTTTTGTTTATGGTGTGAGTGATGAAAATATAGATTCATCATAAATTAGTTTCATTCTGTGTTATCAGAATCAGCAGACCATAAATTAATACTAGTAAGTTTTAAGACATACAATAAAAGTGTTTTACGTCGCTCGATCATAAAATCTATACTTTTTAAAATGGCATTGGTTAAACCAATTAATTTAAATTCAGCCTATCTTCACGTGTATGGCTAAAATGTATCCTCGCTAAAATTTCAAACAATTTACTCAACGCGACAATTAACATAAAACGTCGCTTCGCGTTCACCTTAAACTAACTACCCGAACGCTCGTAAAAAAAAAGGAATGAACTCAACAAGGACTTACTCTGACGACCTCCCAAGCTGAATCATTGGGATCAAAGTTGAGATTGAGCTTGCCGTGGAAGTGAGCCGACGAGTCCCTCTGCTCGAACTTGTAATCCACCAGGCAGTAGCGTCCTTGCACCTTCTCGGCATCGCCGTTGACATCTCTACCAATCTGCGTCTCGATCCTGTAGCATTGATCAAAACCACCCAGATGTCTGTTTAGACCGTCGATTATCGCGTTGGGATACTTGACCGAGGCGTCGTACACTGAGGAAAGTTTTTAACATGAGAAAAATGTTCCATTGATAATTCAAGTGTTTTTTCTGCTGTATAGGAAAAAAAGAGGAGTTCTCGGTCGATCGATGGAGACGGTTTTGTATGATTTATAAGAGCCTTGAAAGCAACGCATACTTTTATAGTAGTACGATATAACTTTTTATGAGCGATGATTTGCGCGCTTGAAAAAAAAAAAAGTTTGTCGGATGAGCTTTTTGGTAATACGTACAATTAGTCGGTGGATTAAATGTGTATTAAGTAGAGGTTTTTGAACGCGAGCAAATCAATCAATGGAGAAATAAAAAAAGTTATACTTTTACATCTAAGGATAATAGTGTGTCTTGTCACTTAATCAGCAGCTGTTGGAATGCTAATAGTTTTCAGTAGTTTATTGCGCAACGATCAAGATATTAATCTATTTCAATTTTTTCAGTATATGCATTAAATGCATTGATAATGTTAAATAGTACCTATCAAACATTCCATCGTACATCTGCATTTTCGTAAAAACAATGTACCAAATGTATAGAAGACGTGGCAAGCAAAATCGATTTCAAGACACCTATATGCACTAATTAAAGAGTTTAATTTGTAACTCTAGATCATCTCGCAGTGCAGTCTTTAGCTTTTCATGGTCACTGACCCATTTCAATTGCTTCGATAAAAAAAAATGTACCTGCTAACGAAAAAATTTTCGTTGGGAAGAGATATATCTCGTCAATTGATGCAGTGGTTAATGACATCGTTACATTCTTTATTCGTAAAGAAATGAACGTTGAAAAATCTTGAAAAAAACATTTCCATAAGAACGAGATGCAAAAACGCTTATAAAATTGTGTCAAAATCCAAGGCTATCATTCGAATAATTCCTTAAAAAAAACAAGGATATGGCAATGCAAAAATTAGCATAATCCCAAATTGAATGACACCTATACCCTTCATCGATATAAAACTGGTTTGATTTTTTTTAATCTAATATTGCACCATTTTTATGTTGTGAAATATAATGGTACACGTATATGCAGACGGCTATATTTGTTAATTAAATTGTATGCAGTTATATAAAGAATTTTTTAATTCTATATATAAAAAATTTTGTAATCTTTATTCACAACCCAATTTTTGTATCATTATTCAAGACATCTTTTTTGATTCATTTATTTATATAATATTGCACCTATTACAAAATCCAGTTAAATGTTCGAAATAGTGTCGTGGCATTAAACATTAATTCTAATACTGTTACATTTATTACTTTACCAGTAATGAATGCATCAGGTAGTCGGGCATGTTTAAAAACTACTACGATACAATGTGATTACATATATTAGACACATATACAGAAAAAATTGTATACATGTATACAATTGTGTTATGTAATTATTCAAAATAAAGTCGAATGTCTTATAATGTCAGTAATTAAACTTTGATGTTATTATGCCCTGGCATAAAACATAGATAAATTATTTGCTAAATAAAAACCATGAATTTATCTTTGCCGACAGAAATTTCCCATCATCGAAAAGTTAAAATCTTACCCTTATCTTTTCTTTTTTGTCTATTAAGAATAAACGCTATATCTATAATCTAGCTATCTAGTCGAGAATGGAAATATTTGACATTAAAATCAAACTGGTTCACCGTCGTATCAATGGCTATAAACACGTAACGTCGGCGTGGCCAATTACTTTCCTGTATTAGGATAAAAGAGCTGCCCGACTATCTTACCAAAACACGATCGTCAAATAAGTCGAGAGGTCAATGGCAACTCTATCGATTCGGAAAAGAAATTTGTAAACGCGGAATTCGCGGTAAATTAATAAACACACCCATTGAATATTCATTGAGGTCTAGATCATAAAACACCCCGACATACGCAAATTATAATCTTGCCCCAAGGATCTATGAATACATCAATCTATATATATATTTTAGACTGTATAAACCAAAATAAATAGGAGCGTGTATCCGAAAAGGAGGAAAAAGTTATAGGAAATCTATATAAATGGGCGCCCTCTCTACGACCTATAGGTCGCTTATATATATATATATATATATATCGTGTTATGATGATCTATTGCGCAACTTAGCGCCGGGTCTTCGTGCATGTCATTTAAGCGAGCGGCTACTATACCAAAGCAGAGATGAATAGGACGTCTGACCAAAAACGTGTGGCGACCAGTGCGAGTATACACACACGGGCTTATCATGCCGATTGAACCTGAAAATCTGAATTCACGTGACCAGTTGATGATCTGCCTTTATATCGAGATCATGATCATGATAAGATGATGTATTTTAGGAGAAAGAGGTGCATATCAATAAACATGATGATACATGCATCTCATCTAGGAAGTAAATATACTTAGAGCTCGATTATTATTTATCGCAAAGTTGTTTTTCTATTTTGTTAGTAGGATAATAAAAAGCTTGATGAGATTTTAGAATCCACGTGGTTAAAGTGACGCATGCTAAAGTTTAGCCTTTAATTGTAACGACATTAGTGAAATTTGTAGAAAAGATAAGTGATTAATTACATCAATCAAATATGAATCAAAGATACTTTAATTCGGGCATAAGCAACAATTTCAAACATTTAACCGACAAAAGAACTTTGGAACGCGAAAACTAATAATGCAATACTTACTTGTTTCAACCAAAGGCAAAACAAACGTGGAAAATAATCTAAATCGACACGTCAATTAGAAGCTCTTATACAAGTAAATAAAAGTGTTGTAACGTCCAAATTTCATAGCCCAAGAGTCGGATGTAGATAAGATAAAACGGCAGCACCACACGGTGACACAGTCTGCCAAATCCCCCCCCCCCCCAATAGTCGTCGAACTTCGCACTCTCCTACTTCCGTCCTTGGCACATAATTCCATTTTTTATGATCCTGTCGATCTTGTACCTTCTCTACTTTTTTTTCGTATATACGCTTATTAGCGATCGGAACCCTAGTAGTAATTACCATACACGTGCCTAAACGATTCGTTATACGCTGATAAATAAAAATGAGTATTATTGATGCACGGGTCGTGCCCGTAATGCGTAATAATAGCGCGGCAAATGCAGGAGATTTTTTATTTTGATAAGACACGCATTTATGCTGAGCGGAGGAAAAAGATTTCGTGGAATTTCCTAGGATGATTGCTATACAAGGATCGAGATAAATTGACTAATGCAATCAAAGATCGCGCGTGGACGATTTTTAGGAATAAAATCGATCAGAGGACGTTCACATTTAGCTCGTAAAATTCCTGTCTCTTCCTAATTATTCGCGTAAATTAATTTTGTACATGCTAACCCCACAAACGCCAAATCTCCTAAAATTTAAATTATGCATAGCACTGATCGCTAATCAACATATTATCCTGAGAATCTTCGAAGTATCAAGCGTAAAAGGAAAGCGATTTAAGAATTAATGGAATTTTTGCGCGATTCTAAAAAGCTATATGTATATATGTGTACCAAAAGATCGAAAATATAATTCAGTAATAATTAATATTCAGGCTTATAATCATCCACCATTTTTTCCACATTCTCTCAACAGAAATTAATCAAAACGCTCTAGCCGATTTATCAAGTATAATCGAGTCGGCAAAATTTGCGTCACTAAACCGAGTGACAAAAATTGATGATCCTCGCAAAGACAAAGGCGCGCGAACAAAGAAGTCAAAGCGAACAAATTCTGGGGGCCGCGTATAAGTACATCTCCTTATCTAAATAGGTAATCCATTCATCTGGGCAAGGACGCGATCTAAAGAACGACCCCGCGGACTTTATACGACAATGCTGCTGCTGCTTCTGCTGTTGCTGCTGCCGCAGTCCTTTCTTGAGACGCACAAATCGCGCAGTAATGAGGAGAGTCGCACGCGTCTGATTATGCAAATCGGTTCACCGGAACATGGCGGCGATTTGCGTCAAACGCCAGACGCGCACACCATCGCGACAACAACGATAAAACGACTTGCCACTTATTCCTATTACAATATCCATGCAGATCATATGAAATGTCCTTGTTGTATCGCTTTATTTGTTATTCTATGAGCCAGGATTGTTTGTACCCTCCTTTGAGGTAAGAAAATGCAGCGGCGTTATGAATGTTTTTAGAAGAGTGGAATCTTTTGAGATTATCTATCACACATTTTCTGAAAGGAAAATTCGTGCGACCTTATTTCAGTGTATTACAGGGTCAGAGTTTTAGTTACAAAACTTAGGCATATGAATCAAAATGCCAATGGAAAAAATGTATAAAAGGGATCGTTATAAATTTTAAATTGAAATACGACAGCTAAAAGCAAAAAGTAATTGACAAAATAAATAGAGCTTAAATTATTCTATAAGAAGGCTAAATCTTGGGACATCGAAATACCACGGCCGAAAATCATGTCGATTATTCATTACCGTACCGACAAGCTCAGTCTCGCGTTCTTTTTTCTTATATATAAGGTGAATGTCCCAATTTCTACTCACTTAAGCCCTATTTCTACTCACATAGTCTTGCTTTTGTAATAGGTGTTGTATTTACTTCATAATCTTATAATTAGTTCTTTTTAATTGATTAAATATGTCTGCAAATATTTGAATGAAATTGTAGAAATTGGGACATTCACTTTATATATACATATATATGCGCACATTATAGCTTATCCAAATAATAAGTCTTGTTATATTTCAACTAAGTTATTATGGTACCGATCATCGACCGCTAAGATTCGTTATGTAATCGTATCTATAGGCTATACGCGAAGTTCATGGCCTCATCCGAGGCTGTTGATGTCGGTCAAAGAAAAAAATACCCGGCCATGCGCGCATCTGCCACGAGCCGACTGTCTTCCCATGTGATCTTTATCCGAAAAGATTACCCCGACATAATCTGACTAATAATGATCTAAGTATATATTAATCTGGAGATCGTCTTTGTGTAAGCCGCGATGTTTTTATTTTTCACGATTTTTCACGGGATTAATTGCTTTTATCAAACTGGGAGCGTAGGTAAATAAAAGTTCAAGAACCTCGTTCAGCTTGTACGTGTACATAGTATGACTATACGTTGATATTTTTATTTCCTTTAGAGTAAACTGAAGTGGCTCGATATAGCTTAGAGTTATGCGAGAGCTACGGTCTGGTCATGAATAAAATTTTGTTATTTTTCGGTTATCAAAGAGATTCCGAGTTTTATCTGCAAATATTATTTCGCAATAATCTTACATCTTGTTTCCGTAACGGCAAAAATACCATAATCGCTGTAATAAGCGTCTGTAACTTATCACGAACAAGTTAATACTTTCTCAAATTGTATAATTGCAAATCGATGTTGGAATGTAGAGCATAATTTCATTAGATATTTTCTTATCTATAGATTTTTGTATCGCTTTATCAGAGTGCAATTTTTCAAGCGACATTGTACACAAGTCATTGAACCCAGTGATTCTTGGATTGGTAATTTTTTTATGTGGGCTTTCTTATATAATAATTTTTACCTGATTTTAATGATAACAAATATAGCCAAATCATTGTCCTGTCATTGATTAAAGTCGCACCCAATGAAATATTGAAACGAAAATGAAAATGTTGAATTGAAATGTTTTCGCCAGTCATTATGTGTAATTGAAGTCATATTTGACTGACAAACATATGCAACTTAATGATACAGGGTCAGTAAAATCTGAGTGCTGTGAAAACTCGTAACTTTTAATTTCACGGACCAAATTTTCTTGGTAATCAACTGCTGACTAAGACACTATTACCTATATTTTTTTAAACTTTTTTCCATCTACGGTATTAATGATACATTTTCAGAACTTTACAGTTCATAAAAAATTAATTATTTCGTTATGTCGACTATTATCAAAAAGTATCCTGGTATTTTTTATCATAACAGTGAATTTCATGTTACAAAGTATCCTGTATTCTTAACTTTTATAAAAAAAAACTTTATATTTTTAATTTTAAACTAAATTGCAAAAACTATTTACTCTAAATACATGTAAACAAATTTAAATATCGGTTCTTTCAAGAGCCAATACTATTTGATGTTTGAGACGATGTTTCGACAATCAATTTGTTACCTGTTTCAAGTCTTATTAATATCTTTAATTACTAAAATAATAAAATAATTAATTATCTTTAATAACAAAACTATGACTTACTTGTGTTTATATATCAATTGATGTATGTCTTATAAATATGGCAATCTCATTTTTAGATTTTATCACAAATAATAAAAAGTATATGGGACTGCATGCAGTTAGACACGAATCAGCAATTAATAAAACATTAAAAGAAATCAGTCTAATGTTACTGTCACAATAGTTATCGTTGTCCACTACTCTTATATTACTAATTATTATCTTATAAATAGGTCTAATTCACAGTTTTGATGTTAAAAATAAAACTTAAAAAAGGCGATAATAATTAATCGCCAATACGCCGAATTAATAATTATTCAAATGACATTGACTCGTAAAGTAAATGATATTTTAATTTGACGTACATTATATTCTAAACTTTTAACATTTTTAAAAATCATTGAATTGCAGTGTTGATGTCTTCTATTCATCGATCGCAACAAATATTTTGCACGTGCAAAAAGTATTACTACAATAATTGAAATCGAAATTTTTAAATGAAAATATTAAACTATTTTGTACTTGTAATAAAATAAGATCATCTGCACAATTTCAATAACGAAAAGCCGGGCTCCTTTCATCCTCCCCATATTACAAAACCAAACCCCATAGCTCAACACAAAAAAAAAAAGAAGAAAAACTGTACTCACTCTGCGTAGCCCACAAGGTACCATTCCTCAATTCCTCGAGATATCTGGTCAGCTGGTGCTTGCAAGCTCCCTCGGGCAGCGTCTCGGAAGTGGCTACGGCGAGCGGCGGTATAGGCACGCTCTCGTACCAAAACTTATCCTGGCTCTTCCTCTCGCTCTTGATCTCCTCGACTTTAACACTGTACAGCTCGTCCCGGATGTCGCAGCGGCTCGAGTTGCTCAAACCATGGCAATAATTGCCCGTACCATTTCTCGTGTTGTTGCCGAACTTCAACAGCCATCGGCGATCCGGCGACGACAGATTCTCGAGCCGCGAAAACGCCTGCGCCTCTATACCGATTATAACGATAAAAATCAACGCGCTCAACGCGCTCAACGCGCTCAACCCGCCAATACCGATCCTCATTTTGTTTTTAATTTTGGGGGAGTACCGATCTATGATTTATCCTATTAAATCATCAAAATTCACTGCCGATCGCTCACTGTAGAACGGATATCGATGTATGGAATGTGAAGCCTTTGGTATCTCAGCGATTAAGGTGTATCGTATAAGCAGAGTTGTGCGGTAAAAGTGTTTCGGGAAAGAGGGCTCCACGAGATGTGTGTGCTCTCGGCGCAGCGCCGATTTGTCTATTCAGCCACGGCGGCTATAGCTCATATAGCTCCTGCGGCTTTATGATATTGGCGCCCCACCACCGACCTCCTCGCGCGCACACGCTCGTCTGCTGTTTTTGAGTCGCTGAGATAAATAGATTCGATCTTACACTTTCGCGCGTGTGTGTGTGCGTGGATATGGATGTCAAAATGAGCGGTGGATAGTGTATATTAGGGGGAAATATCGACGTGTCCTTCGATCGGTTGGAACTGGAAATGTCTCGAGGGAAGATCTGCACGGCTATTTATATTGAGTGTATACGTGATCTGGAGACGTGTTAAATTAGTACCTGGGTATATAAGGTCTGGCTGAAAAGAGACGTATGTGACCAGAACTTGTCAGATAGGCATATAAGTGGGCTTTCCAGGACTGGCCAATTTAAACAATGCTAATGTCGAACTATGGGTGATGGGCTTTTGATTACACGTTTTTACGTGCTGTATATATACTTGTTCAACGTGTCTATAGTCGGTTAATAATATGCAGACAGATTAAGGGTCCTCTTTTTATTTCCCTAGTCACGTAGCCATTTAATTGCACATCACCATCGCACACTTTTCACATTAGTGTTGTATTATAGATTCAAAATATATTTTATTAGAATGTTGATGATAAATTAAGGCTTTTCCGAAAAGATCGAATATAAATTTTGTAATAGTATGTTTTTGAACTTATTATAGAATCGAAATGCAATAGAAATTACCACATTCATCGAAAAACCAGTATTTTATTAAAGTTTACCATCGCTTATTGTCACTGCATCATAAGGTTGCATCAAATAAGAAATACCCTTGAGCGCTAAAACTATTTTTTTATTTTCATCCCATCTGGGTTGTTTCATCACAATTTTTATGCATCTTGTAATTTTTGCGAGTATATATAGATAAAAATAGTAGTTAAAATTTTATAATATTTAGATGTTATGCAGTTAAAAGATATCAGCCAAATAAAAGTTTGGAAGGCAACAGTCCTTTAATTAGCCAAAAAAAATAATGAAATATAATCGATTAACAAAACTGCCCGATATATTTTCCTTAGGTACCGAATCACGCGACTTAATTACGAGATTTTATTACGTTCATGTAACGCCTTTTTTCAATTGGCTATATATGAAATTATTATAAGCATTGATTAAAATTTTCTTCCTTGTGCGTCTCGATCTAATTTTTCAAACTACCTAATTAGAACAAACGCTATAATAAGCCAAAAATTCTTCTTCAAAGACGATTCTTGGAAATGCAGTAATTCTCAAAGATTAGATTGTCTTAATGGGCCATTTTTAATATTACGCTATTGTCATTATGTAGGTATAAAAATAATCGGCACTTTTATCATTCCGGCACCGTTGCAATATAAATCAAAGATGTAGGCCATTTTAACATATCTACATGCACACTGCAATCTGAGAACTGAAAATGCCAAAGAGAGTCGTTTCGTAAACTTCATTCTGATTCTAATTATCCAATATAGAGTCGGTGTACACGTGCGCCGAATGCTTATATAATTCTTTTGAATAGAAAATCGATTTGTACTTTCGTAAAAACACGATTTTGAAGCTGTTTTATAAAAAAGTGTATATTTTCTTTTTGCTGATTAAGCGTCGTCTTACTGTTTGGTTATCGACAAGTTCAATTTTCTTTTTACTCTAATTGATTTGGTTGTTTTCAATTTTAACAAATACGCGTGTTTGTAAGCGTCTTTTTACTTTATTTGCCAATTAACAGAAAATTAGGGCATTATTAATACTTTAATTATTTATGTTTTTACGCTCAATTAAGATTGAATTATGTTCGGCTATAATTGCATTTTTTTTGCTGGTTTCAACTTCAGTAATTATCTGTTTTTTTCTTGTGCGACGCTCAGTCACTAAAGCTGTTAGTAAAATAAAAATGTACACGAGCTTTACAAAAAGTGAAAGAGCAGTTGACGCTTAATTTTAAATTTGCATGTCAGTGCTTCTACTCTATTCTATATAATTCACTTGTCGGCTCGCGCATACTTGATGCAATTAGACATTCATTTGAAGTATCGCTAAAATTACGTTTAAAAACATTTGTGATATATGATGTAACGAGCGAGTGAATGGAGAAATAAGCCTTTTCAAAAGATTTTTTAACATCGCCGATGTCTGCTCGTTGACGTCCATGCAATTTAAATAACGAGAAAATAGCTGGTTTGTTTTTTTCAGCATTGATTTTCCAATGTCGTTTTTTCTTCGTTCCATTGATTTTTCCCCTACCTTTTATGAATCAATTTATTTGTTTATTTTTCTAAGGTCCA
Organism: Megastigmus dorsalis; assembly: GCA_900490025.1. Lineage (NCBI taxonomy): Eukaryota > Metazoa > Arthropoda > Insecta > Hymenoptera > Megastigmidae > Megastigmus > Megastigmus dorsalis. Next base: position 12,736 of record UELU01137123.1, read on the forward strand.
AGTGAATGTTTGAATAAATAAATCAAACGGTGAAGCGACCTTTGCATTTGGCAAAGACTAACTTTCCTTATAAAACGTGCAATAGCGTATGTTGAAGTCATTGAACTGCATCGACTGCATGGAAAAAAACTCGATTTCTTCCATAGCCCTTAGTGACAGCATTGGGATAAAATTTTTTTTAGTAAACTCTGCAGTCCTGATCGATTTAATGATATCTTGGTTTAATGGAATGACCAGCCTCTCAAATTCCAGGATTCTTCCGCTGTGTTTTTTCATTTTTTGCCTTTGCGTCAAAGCTGCGATGCGTTGTTCGATCGGTGTTTTTTATCCCTTTTATGCATACATTATGTGCATCTAATCGGTTTCATAGTTCTTGTGCGCATGAGTTTTTAAATATAGAAAAGGTTTGCGTATTTGGTATATCCATTTATTGTGTTAAAAAATGCAAGTATAAGTGAATAATTATTCTCGATTTCATCTACCTATTTTGAAATGTTATTTGAATTAAAAAATAGTGAGCCGGTGCTTTCCCACTAGGTAACTAGGTATTTTCTGTTATTATGAGTTAATTGCATAAACATTCAGCAAATGATACAAAGTAAAAATTTATGTATTGACTAAAAAAAACTAGGAAATATATAATGAATAGAATAATCACTGGTTGTAAAATGCATTAGCTACCCCGGAAGTAGTGTAAGATACGATTTTTTTATCATTCCTTTAATCGTTTGTATATTTTTCTTATTGTAAAATAATTCCAAGACAGAGAATTAGTTTTAGTTTAAATTAGGTGAAAATTAATGTTCTACACATTGTTTTAAAAATCTACTTTTCACAATCCCAAATAGGATTGGTGTACGTGAAAATGCTTAAGTATATACCTAGAAGTTCTATAAATTGTCTTAAAAATTTAGATTTTCTAATCTTAGGTAGGATTGGCGTACGAGACAAGGGCTTAAGAGGATATTGGAGCCGGAATCTCGTGCATTAGTAATAAATTTACACAAAAATAAATCAATAACCACGCCAAAACTACCTGGAGCGCCATACCCATTGCCACTATAAATACGTTTACGTGCATTTCCGCGAGGCATTGACGACGCCCTTTTTCCCAACTCCTGAAAATTATAAGTACGGAGGACAACGTGCAGGTCTGTGTTCGGTGGCATTAATATATATATATTGTGCATCGAGTAGAAATGGTAGACGCAATAGGTAGTTCACATCAGGTAGAAAGGCATATTTCATATTCTTATTGGCAATGCCTGTACAGAATCTTGACCTGGTCAATATTTTGTATTTTTATATAATATGGACGATGAATGTGTGAGTTTCTATCTCCGAGCTCCCATTAGAGTACTGGAACAACTAATACCACTAACACCTATTCAGAATGATGTCTGTTACATTCTGTTTAATACTTTCTGTTTACAAATAATGCATCTTTTGTAAATATCTATATCCTTTAATTGACGACTACGATTTGATTATGGTAAACTAATGACGCAAGTATATTAAGAACAACTTATTTTTTTACTCGATTCAAAGTCTATGACGTCTGCCAATTCGTTTTCTTCTTCGTGACTCTTCGAGCAGCTAATTATGACTCAAGTTGATTTATTGAATTTTCATCATTTTTCACTTTGTTTATCCCCAGTTCATCCGAAAGGTTCCATGTAAATTTCTTCCGAATTTAAAAAGTACAGTTATAAGTCCAACGCAAATTTTTGTACACCTAATTATTACACTAGTCATGCAAGTTCTATGTACCGAGAGACAAAAAAAAATTGTATTATTACATAAGATTATTATATACGGTATACAAATATAATGTTATCCTTTAATTCTGTAATATTTATAGATAATTTTTTTAATGTTTTTTTTTTATTTATCACTTGAATAAATTATTCTAATAATATTCAGTAAGAATGGACCTACTGCATTAATCTTATACCTCGTACAAATAAAAAATTGATTTTTGTGGAAGAATGTGTATATAAATTACATTTTATCTCGACTTCTACGGGACTATAATAATTTCTATCCGGCATATATTACAGTAATCCTGTCCGGCATATATTACAGTAGTCCTTTATAAATTGATCTATCAAATTTTTATGAGTTCGATTATTCTCAAAAATACTCTTTTTGAGAACAACAATCGAAATCATAAAAATACATAGTTATATCGCGTGGATCCTTGATAAATAATACCTACTGCACATTCTTCTGAGAATGTAATTTAAAATATTATTTAATTAATGCATTGCAGGTTATTCACTATTAATTAATTCTCAATGATTTAAAAATTCATACTGAATTATATACAAAAACCTTCTCAAGGAATGCTAAAACTTTTGTTAATTTAAAAGAAATAGATAATAAATTTAATAGGTTCAGAAAAATATGTACTTTCTTACGCTTAGAATATGTGTAGATATATCGATTATGTTCATTGTCAAATGGTTTTAGTTTATAACGAACAGGTTCTGGCGTCCCTGCCTAAGAATTTTACTGAATCTGTGATGCATCTATATAGATATTCATCGGCCGCAAAATACTTATATTGTGAGCTATATTATTGATGTACGAGGAGTAGTCATTTGGCAGGCGCGATGGCAGTATACACTCACTTTTAGAATCATTAAACAAATTCTATTATAAACTATTATAATATCACGAAACTGTTCTTGAATTTTTTTATAATATTATAAATTATTATTATTATAAATATTAATATTATAAAATGTAGTTGGATATTCTTTTTTTTATAAATTTGTGAAAGCAAATACTATTTACAAAAAATTTTAAATGAAGGTAAACATAAAAACTCAATAAGCTCAAATATTATTTGGAAAAAATATCAAAGTGCAGGAATTAATTATGAATGAAAGAATAGGAATATATTAACTATTTAGCCATTCGCCATGTTCAGAAAGCATTTTGAGTGTTTAGTATTATAATAACATTTCACATAAGAGTGTTTTAAATTAAATTTTTATCTTAGTGAATATTTACCAGTTCATTTTTCAGGTTATGTCATAAAACCCAATTGATGTTTTATACAAGAAGCATGTAAAAAATATAGTATTTAGGTATAGCGATTTAAATTTCGCACGTATTTTGTTGACAATCACTCACAATCCGTCAGGACGTCAGCTGACCAAATGACAGCAGGACATCCAAGTCTCGAATCTCGAATCAGCGAATCTCGATGGATGACCGAAATCAGAAATGTCCGAAATGTCCGAAATGTCCAAAATAAATCACATGCGCATGCGGCATTATCCCGAAGCTTCGAGGTGTTCGTTATTTTTACCTGAATGATAGGTGGAGGGGATAGAGTTAGGGCGGTAAGATTTTGCGGGGCTGGGGAGAAGGGTGGGGGACTCGAATATCTCCGAAGTCCGGACTCGGAACAGTCCGAACTCCGCCGCTTAATGTTAATCGTCAATCGGTCATCGACGGCATTGCGTTTCCCCTCGCAAAGCGTGCGGACGCTACAGTTACGCCGCTTCGTTTACTTCTCGCCCTTCGACTTTAATCATCCAAGAAACATGTGAAAGTCTGCCGAAGAAGTGATTCAGTGCTGCACTCATCGAACGTTGGAAATTAGTTTACGGATAGACGTAAAGAAGTTTTGAAAAAAAAGCCAAGCGCAGGTGTGAATTGTTCCTTAGCGTCAAGCTAACCTCAAAAACTCCGCAATGGCGGTGGGCTCGACGAAAGTCGTGCAAGTGATGAATATCGCGCCCCAAGCTACCAAAGATCAGATGCAAACGCTCTTCGGTTATCTGGGCAAGATCGAGGACATAAGGTTATATCCAACTATAAGAGATGTGGCGGTGCCGGTCCAATCCAGGATCTGCTACATCAAATTTCACGATCAGACTCATGTTGCAGTGGCACAGCACATGACCAACACGGTTTTTATTGACCGGGCTCTGATCGTCATCCCTTATCAGCATGGCGATATTCCTGATGAACAGAGGGCCTTGGAATTGACCAACAATGGCACCGTAGTCCCAGGTACGATGAACTTCAATATTGTGTTCTACCGTACTTCCTATAGTTGAAAAGCTGTGTGCGCTGGGGAATCAAATGCATCACAGAAAATTTTATTTTACTAATAAATTAATTTTAGAGAGAAATAATTTGTGGGGTAATAATATAATTTAGGTGACTTCCACAATCATTTATTCAATTTTTTTTTTTTCCAATCCAAGAAAATTAAATAGTATCCAAATATATGTTTAATCTACTATTATCTGTACTTAGATGCAGAACTTAAAGAAAGTATTAGCTGAAAATGAATTATTTAATATGTTTTAGATGCGGTCAGTTACTGACGTTGATCTCTTCTGTAACACACATTCTTTTAATATTAGTTTAAAAAAAAATTATTTAATTATAAATTAAGGGTCATCCCCCCCTCGTAATAAGTAAGTAATATGTATGATCACGAAAGTTCAATTCTGTTGTTTAGTTTTGTGCATAAAATCTGAAACCCATACATTTAATTTGTTGCAGTCAAAAGCGACAAAAGTTCCAATCGATATTGAAAGAGATATAAATGTTATAAATTTAATAAGTTAAATATTGTTGAGAATGGAAAATTCTGATACATTGAAATATAATCCAAAAAAGTATTCTCGATAATAATTTGATTATCGATAATTTGATATTAAGTATATATTTCTTTTATGTTTTGAATTAAAGCAATTTGGTGAAATATTTTTTACTGCGCATGGATACCGTTCATAATAAACATTTATGCACATTCTTTCTCATATTCTAAATAGTAATATGCACTATACACAGGAACAAATAGTGGTTTGTAAGAAGAAAATAACTCAAGTTACGAATATTAAGTTTGTTAAATTTACAAGAATGATTAACAAACAAAGTTTTGACATCATGTAAAAAATGAGATCATAAATTAATGTTAATTTTTTTATGTAGTGAACCCCATCGAAGGAGCCCCCCCTAATGCAGTAAATGCCATGGATTCCAAATTGGAAACTAATGGCTTACCTCCATATCCAAATCTACCTGGTCACCTGGATAATAGAAAGATTGAAGAAATTCGCAGAACTTTGGTGATTGGTAATTTGGACTCATCTGTAAATGAACAACAAATTATACAATTTTTTGGCAAGAACAATATCGAGGTGAAGTACACACGTCTCTGCACCAGAGATTCTGACACCAGCGTTTACGCTCTGGTTGAATTCACAGAGCAAGCCTCTATTGTGCCAGCTTTACTACTCAATGGTCACTTGCTGAATGACAAACCTATAAAAATGGGTCACTCTGCTCAAGCTATAGTCAAACCTGAGGCCAAGAGCAATGAAGCAGCTCAAAAGGAAATCGAGGAAGCAATGTCAAGAGTAAAGGAAGCTCATAATCTTATTTCTGCAGCAATAGATCCCATGATTGGAATGTTATCCAAGGACAAGCGTAGTCGCAGTGGCTCACGTGGCAGAAAGTCGAGGTTAATATTGTTACTTGATACTTTCAAATTGAGTATATTTAAATTTTTATAATTTAATTTACCTTTTATGAAATACTTATTTTAGTAAATTGGTCTATATCATTTCCATATTTCAAATTCTTATAAACAAATCTTATACGTGTTTCTAGTGACACGTACTTAATGATGCAACCAGACTGGGGAACCAATGACACTGGATTAGTTAATACTTTTAATTTGAGCGATTTTTTAGAGTTCACTTTTGACAAATCACCTAAGTATGCTTAAAAAACTCTTTACAAAATGTTAATATATAAAAAAGATATGCTAAACAAGTTGTTTAACTTCAAAGCTAATTTTGAACTTTATAAGATCTAAGTCCTAATGCTCAGACATGAACGAGCAATTGAATAACCGTAGTTTTTGCATACTTTTACTTACTTTAACAAAATAATAACACTTACTTTATTAAATTATCATGAATTTACTAAAATACTTATAATTGTTTCAGATCTAAAAAATTTTCAAAATATATTCAATAAAACACAGTTTCGTCGTTTCACGCCCTGAATAAGAAAGCATATCCCGCATGTACCGTCACTAGTATTAATTTCCAATTTTTCAGTTATAGGTCCAGATCACGAGGTCGCTCGCGTCGCTCTCGTTCACGAAAGAGATCGCGTTCCCGGCACAGACGCTCACGCTCCCGACATCGGCGTCGATCGCGTTCCAGGTCCCGCAAGCGATCGCGTTCCAGAGATCGTCGCAGGAAGTCCAGATCACGCAGACGGAGTACATCACGAACACGCTCGCATCGTTCGCGTTCCAGGGATAGACGCTCAAGGTCAAGACGATCAAGATCTAGATCTAGGGATCGCAAGAAGAGATCGCCCGCAAGGTACTGACAATTGACGTGACTTCCAGATGAGGCTTAAAGTTTCGATACTTTTTAATAGTTTTAGTATAATGAATTCTATTCATATTTTTCTGTCATTATTGTTGAATATTACTTTTTGCTGCAATAAATTTGTTTTTGATAGAGCTATTTTCTGTGAACATTTTTCCACAGAGTTCCTATAGGAAATATTCTATGGGTTGTGTAAATTGAAAATTAATGAATTTCTATAATTGAATGTTTCTAGCAGTTTTTAAAACGTTTAAGTTATTTTATTTATTTTTTTATTTATTTATCTGATTTAACAAACAATTTACACAATTTTAGAAAGTCATAAACGAAATTTCAGTTTCCTATTAAAATAAATACAAAGTTTGTAATTCTCTTGAACTGAAGCATTATCATAGTGAAAGATTCAACAGATGTTAATTTCAGTTTCACTTCATCCCTTCTTCACATTATATCAAGTCGAACTTAGATTATGATTTGATCATTTTCTATACATTTTGTTACAGGAGTAGATGACTTCTCAGATTAGCCATAACTGGTCATAGAATTACATTTTACCGTAAAAACTGTCTTCCTTATGAGAGTACTAATATTTCAAGGGATACTTAAATAATCTACATTGTCAATTTTTATTCATAACAATTTTATTTTCAACTTGTCTAATACAATTTACAATTATATTCCTATGTAAAATTATCTACATATTGTCAATCTTAAACATAATATGAGTTCCAATAAGTAGAATTTAGTGCGTTTTGAATTTAAAAACTTTTTTAACTTTACAATCATTAAAATAAATTTTTACTTAGAATCGAAGTAACACAAATATGAACTTTAACAATATTAACTCTTAGGAATATTATATCAAATGGTTAAAGATGTGCATATGATATACAATATAAATTTATATAAAAAATTACCATAATATATTTACTAAGTCAAGAAGTAAAAAAAAATGTCGTCATTACAATATTACTTTTCTGTACAAAATTCGCTTTAAAAAAACTTAAATCGAAAAGCTAACGCTCATTTAAAAGTCTTCTCACGGTATTCTCAAAATTTAAATCGCAAACTACAATGATATTTCTCTTACAGAAAAAGAAGTCGCTCACGTTCACGCAGCAAGCGCTCCAAGTCTCGCACGCGCAAGTCCCGCTCCAAATCCAAAACTAGATCCTCCAAATCTAAATACTCGGAAAAGAGTCGAGACAAGGATAAGGAGAGTCGCAGTAAAGACAAGTCCGAGAGTAACGGCAAGAAGAGCAGCAGTAAAGATGATAGAGATAAAAGGGAAGACGATAGCAGCCGTAGTGAAAAGAAGTCCCGAGACAAGGACAAGAGATCCGAGAAAGATGATAAACGGTCCGATGAGAAAAGCCGTGCAAGCTCCGAGTACAGCGATAAGGACAAGGATAAGCTGGACTCAGAGAACTAGAGTGGATTATTTATTAGGGATAGCTTTTTTAAAGTTGGTGATGAAGAAAGTGTGGGAACCAGGAGTGTACCTCGGCGTATGCAAGTCGACGAAATTTTTCTCAGTTTTTCTGTTTTTTCTCTCTTTTTTCTGTGCTCGTTCGTTTGTTGTCAAGGTACCTCTACATTCGAGTCATTGCTTTTTTTTTTTTTCTATTTAAATAACAGAGAAGCGCCGGCTCGTTAATTACTATACAGCCTGGTAGAAATTTTGAGATTATGATTGTACATTTTTAAGTAACTTTGGTTACTGTAAATCACTTACCTAGTGTTTACGATAAAAAAAATAACTAAAAAACGCCTATTAGTTTAGTTGTAATAAATTTATTTTTCATTCTGTTAGAAATAAGATTTAATTATAGCATCAGCAAGATGCAATGTTTCTTAATTAGTACCGACTCGTTATAAGACATATTTCTTGTATGTACAAAACGTTTTTAGCAAATAAAAGGTTAAATAAAAACGGCTATACATTACCTGGTAATACTTTTTTTGTAACTGATTGCAATGAAAAAAGTTCACAATATTACAAATAAACCAAGTATCCAGTTTTTAGTTGATCTATTCTTACCACAGTCGACAATGAAATTTCTACCAGGTTAACTTGCTTATTTCACTCCCACACTGACTATGTGTAAGAACTATATCGACGTTTTATCATTACAAAAAGAGAAGACAAACAACGGATCAGTGCATAATGTATTACCTTAAACAGGCAACGTGTCATGTACATTTGAAATACAAAAACGAAAGAAAAAGAAAAATTTAAAAGGCAACAAGACCGAGAGAAATCGTTTACGATCCAGTTGTGCACCTAATTGGTATAGCTCTTTACGTACGCATTGTTAAGAGGACACGGAAGGGTTTGGGACTGGCGGTGACACCGTCGGTGTACTCGTTGCGCGGCGGTTCCTCACCTGGTACTGGTGTAAACGTAAAATTCTGAAGCAGAGCTGCAGTTATCATGAACATATTGCTCTTTGCCAGTACCTCTCCCATGCAACGGTGTTTGCCTGCAATTTGTTTTGAAAAGACATCAGCATCGATTGCATTATAATGAATTTACATGGATTAAGAATTGCTTACTTAAAAGTAATAGATTGATAAATAAATGAAATTGTACAAATAATAAATTGAACTTCTCTTGGATCATGAAAAGCTGTTGCATTAAATTACTGACCCATGTAAGATGGATTCTTACTATTTAAAGGTATGCAATAGCTTTATAATATCATGAAATAATATTTTAGAATTAAAACTGTTAATAGTTACATCTATAGCTTACAAAAATATAGGCTGGATTCTAAATAGAAAACTTTTACGACGAATTAGATTTGATACGACGAACGTGTTTGAATCAAGTAAAATCTGTTTAGCTTAAATAGATGGATTTTACGGGAATATAAACTTTGTCTATTTGCACTAAGTAGATTATTTTTGATTCAAGCAGAAATCTATGATGTCAAACAAGAAGTTTTCTACTTACTTCCAGATTATATTTTTGTTTGTGTAAGCATTTTTTTTAAGGGAATAATTCAGTGTTAAACTAGAACTAAAGTTATAATTTTTCTCTTAGTAAAATTTATAAAAATCGCAAAATTTGAACTTATACTTTTCTTTCTTTGTGAATTCTGTTCATTCATTCAAAAGATAATTAAATGTTATGTACATGATCCTTATTTATTTAGTCTTTGATTGACACTACTGATTATTCCCAATGAAAGAAATAATTTAATAATTTACATACCAAAGCTGAAAGGTAGGAACTGCTCAGGCATGAATAATTTTCCGGAATCATCGATAAATCTATCTGGTCGAAATTCATCAGGATCTCCCCAAAATTCGTTCATTAGGATCCTGTTGAAGTTAACAACTAGCATACTATCCTGTGAAGCCAACAAAATTTTTTTGTATAAGATATATAGTTCTAAAATTATGAGCTTGAAAAATTTTGCAGAAAACATAGAATTATATCTATTTCTTGATTGTAATATTTAATAGTGCTAGTAATACTAACTTAGAAAGTTACTAAGAGGAATTTAAAAATAATATTACTACGATTTTAAATATTATCCAAATCTTTATAGTAGCTACTATTGATTCAGTTTCTTCTTATAATTTAAAATACAACCTTTTTTAATATTTTGAACAAAGCATAGATTATAAATTTAATATAATATAGTCAATTAATTGTTGCTATTAATTAATTTTATAAATTTTATAAATTAATTAATGGTATAAAATTAATTTACATTTTCCACTTTAATAAAAATTAAAATAGTCCTAAAGTATAAGCGAATGCACAATGAATATTAAACTTGCATAATATCTATAAGATTCATACACTAATTTATATTTTTTGAATACAAATTCAAATATTGAAAGTGTAATTACTAAGGAATCTTCTGAAGTATTTAAGAGATTGGTAGTAAATATTATAAATATTATTTTTATGTTAACTTAAATTACGCACTATTTCTTAGAATTTTGAATTATGCTCATATTACATTTATTTTAAATCTTACGAACCTTTGCTCACATACAACTTAAAAAATAATATGTATAAGTTCTACGAATGTGTAGAACTTTAGCTTTATAGTTTAAGATTCACTTGCGTAGGAATTAAATAAGACGAAATTAAAAACTTAGATATTAATAAATTTAGAAAAATAAGTGTGAGTGGTAAAGACTATTCATACCTTAGCAATGATAATGTTATTTTGTACACGAAAACTAACATAAAATAGAAACGTTTCCGAATTTAAATTACCTGGCGCAAATAAGATGTACCCAAATCATCGGGAACGAAAATATTGTTATAAATATTATGTTTCATAAGTATGATAAGTTCTTTAAATTTATGATTTCTTGTATTACCTTAGGTATTCTGTATCCCATGATTTCAGTGTCTTTGAGGGCGCGATGAGGTATGTTCATAGTTCGTCCCATGAACATTCGTAACGATTCGAGAACCACGGCATTGATATACGTCAACCTGAAATCGTAATATCAAACAATGTATTAAGTATTATTCTTTTTTTACTGTTACAGTAAGAACTTCAAGATACTTTTATAGCACCTTTCATACAAGCAGCTTAGTAACATATTTATTTTAACAAATAGTGTTTCATACTCATATTTAATATCTCATCATACAAAGACAAACTCTTGGAACAATTTGATTTGAAGCAGAAATAACGAACTTCATTTCAAATTGATTGCATCATTTCCATAACAATCAGAAGTTCCATTTTTCAAACAGAAATCAAATTTTTCTCAACTCATTATGAATTAGATTTAAAATACTACATACACAATTTATCGAGAACAAATAAATATTCTTTACCTTGGCCTATCGTTCAAGGACGGCAGTCTCTCGCGCCCGATAACCGCGTCGATTTCCCGCTGTGCTTTCCTCTGCACTTCCGGATTGAGCACGAGAAAGAGAAAGCCGAAGCACAGGGCTTTCGACGACGTCTCCGAGCCGGCCATGAACAGGTCCACGCAGATCGCCAACAGCTGCGGCTCTACGGTTGCAGGAGAACACATTTTATTTTCTTATTTTTGATGTATGAATTATTACGATTTATGTGACAGTAATGTCGTATAGACTAAAATCCATTGGTAGATCGTTCGTATGAAATGGTAATAAATTGATAAGACTATTACCTGAATAGGTATCATCTATTTTGTCTGTTTGCAGGACTTGTAAATAAACGTCCATCAAGTCTCTTGGAGCGGTTGGATCGAAAGTTTTCTTATGATTTTCCAATTCGTCCTTCATTATTGATAAATTTTGATTTATTAATATATATTATGGATCAAACCACCTATATAAGTGCACAAATTTATTTTTATGCACACACTTTATAAAACTATACTCTAAAAAAATCATCTGATTTTGAATAAATATTTATCTGAATCTTTCGAATCTTTAATTCAAGAAAAGTGATTTTTGAGAATTTGAAGCCTCGTTTAGCTAAATTGATTAAAATGACTTTTGTACAAATGGTTTAGAAAGGAGTTTCGTATAAGCATTTGCTTAAAATTGATTTTTTTTTTCAGTACATGTTTAAAAACATATTGATACAAATTCTATGTTTTTTAATCCTCATATGTGCGCATTAAACTTTAATACGGTACCCCCACTATTTTAAAATATAATTTAGAATTAAAAACTATAATTTTTGTAGACTTATAAGTACTTTACAAGGATTTTTTTTTCTTATAATAATACATTTTAGTTATAGCTGAAATTTTTTAAATTAATTAAAAATAAAAAAAGGAAATAGTATAGTTTTTCAATTAAATAATTTAAATTTAAATACATAATAAAAAAGAAGAGATGCTATTTTTTATAATTAACAATAACTTGATTTTTTTGAACTTTTGTTACTCACTTTTAAGAATTTCCAGAGTTGCCCATGGGTCTCCATGAATTTTTTATATCCAGACATTTCGGGTGCCACGTACCTGAGAAAGGGAAAGTGACTGAACGGACATCCCACCATATCCAGTTCGCGAAGTAGTGTCGTGAAGAGTTTTTGCAAGTAAATTAGTTCTTTATCATCGATGTTATATCTGAAACATGTGTAATTAAGTGTTTATGAGAAAAGGCATTGCCGTATAAAATAAAATAAATATTCGAAATGGCATATCGAATTCTAAAATTTTTTACGCTTCCTACTTGAAACTAATTACTTTAAAAAAAAATTAAATCGTAAACATATAACAACTTATGCAAACAGATTGCGTAGAAATTATTTAGTTAAAATGGATTTCGATTCGGCGGTACATATCGAAAATTAGTTTTATAAGTAGATAATGTTCGGGATCAATAAGACGAGCAAAACCTTTAAAAAGGGAAACCCAACTGCTTGTTTGTTTTAATAACAAGGTAAAAGTATAAAAACTATACCATTGATTAGAACGCATAAAAGAAAATTATAATTAAATTTATTTAAAAAATAAGGAACAAAACCTATTTTTGTATTATTTGCACTGAGCAATTTCTTAATGCTCCCATCGGTTGAGAATGCGAAAGTTTTGTTTTTGAATTATGTTCTTTTATTTCATAAACAACTCTATAACTGTTTCACATAGTAGCCAATATTTCAAGGTTCCCATTATATCTTACCTTTCACATGCAGCATGAATTATAATAAAAAAATGATTGCCCATTATTAGAGCATGCACAAAAAAACAACAATCCCCGTAGAAATTATTCGATTTAGCTCGATAAAAAATAAAAAAGTAAAAAATAGACAAACCTCTTCCCAGCCATCATACGCCAAAGTGTGTTAAGCACCGGTACCCCAAAAAAGTCCTCCATCTCAACGATAACACCGGGCAGTTTGGCGGCCTTCCTGATCTCCAGATCATTGCCAACCTTCACGTAAAAGTCCTCGGCAGTTAAGGACTTCTTCACCGGTTCCTCCTCCACCTCCTGTTCTCTCAGATTCTCCTTCTTCTCCAAATCATCCCGCGCCAGCTGATAAATCTGCCCGCTGTTCTTCTTCTCGCAATTCTTGAGGCTGTTATTGTTGTTGGCCGGGCTGCTCGGCTTGTCGGTGCTGTAAAAATTGTTGGCCTTGTCGCGTATCAAGCCCTGATAGTACTTGACGAGCTGTGTGGCCTCGAACTCTATCTGCATCGCCATGTCCGTGCGGCCGAAGCCGAATTCGCGCAGGTGACGCAGGATGAAGCGACGCTGCTCGACCCAGAGACGACCGTCCACCACTAGCAGACCTAAATTGGTGCATTTTTTTTTTGTTTAAGGTTTTCCTCTGTCGGTATACTTATAAAGATTTAACGATTTCTGCGCTACGTATAGTTTGGTTCGAAACGCGTTACCTTGTCGCTTTCCAAAAGTCCGCGCATCGTATATGGGACCGAAGGGTCTGCCGTCGCAGTTTTCGTTCGTGATCATCGCCTTCATGGTCTCGTAATCGTTGAGAATGACGATGCGGTCAGCGCCGATTTTCAGGCCAATTATCGAGCCGTACTTCTTGCTCAGGATGTTGCAGGCCTCGGAGAAGTATCCCGTTTCCCTTCGCAAACGTGCCACTTCCAGGGCTGAGCCCAGCACCGGATACCATTTTGGTCCTGTAAAATTACATTTTTAATGCAATGGCAAATTAATATAATACAGTTTTTTTAATAAAGAAACTACTTATAAGACTGTTATTTTTATTGCAATTACCTGGAGGGTAACCCTTTGGTTTTCTCGTGCCCCAATAGTATATTAGAAGAAGAGTTAGGAAAATCAAACCTATCGTCGATAAAGCACTGTAAAAAGTCCGTCATTTTAGTTTCATGGTTTACAACTTTATTATGAATGTTTGTTGGTATTGAAGCAGCTCTTCGATTATATTTCCGAGAATGCTTAACATCGGTGAAAACAACATTTAACCATTCATGCGTGTTTTGTCTAAAAAATTCTACTCTGGTCTTTAACTATTTTAGAAAAGAAAAAATTATACTGCAGGGTTGCCGTTACATGGCAAAAGGGTCAATTGTCTGTCATCGGCAGTCCGAGCGGTTCGTTTTACAAATAATTTAATTGGCCGCGATTAAGGAAACGAGTTCGCAGGAGATATACACAAAATTTCGCCTTCGTAACTCGCTCGCAAGATGCATCAATCATCCATATTATAAACATTTCGCAATAAGCCAATCTTAAATATATATAGGTATCCCCGCACCAAAACCACGCGGTGCATATATATATAATCGACAGCCTTGTGTGGAATGTCTTGTTATATCGGAAGTGCATGTGCAGCATCGGGGGATTTGCACTTTCCTGCACGTATGCGCACAGCCGTGGAGGTAGGAGGAAAGTGAAACGAGCGCGCCGATCTCCTCGAGAGAAAGTTGCATGTCCGCGGAAGGTGCAGCCGGTCGCTCTGCCGCTATATGCATACACACACACACACACACACACATATCTATATATATATCTATATGCACATATATACGACACCGTGGGTTACGAGCGTCGAGTTACGCAATTTTCCGTCTCCCGCGGTCTCTCTCTCTCTCTCTCTTTGAGCATCTCGCCAACAAGTGCCTTAACGCGCACAAAACTCGAGTGCATTGCACACACATGCGCGAATTTTCCCGCCGCCGAGAGGAAAGTCGCGCGCGCGACTCTTTCGACACCATCGACTTTGCGCGCTTCCTGTTTTTGTCGATCTGCAGCGTTGAGAGTGCGATTGGAACTTTTGCCGATTGGAAAATTTCGGATTGCGGGGTTAATGAGAGGATTACGATGAATTTGGGCTTGCGGCGTCGAGGACAAAGCTTTTGTGGAGTAATTTACGTGATGGATTTGAAGTTTATATATATGGTAAAAGAACCGCAATAAAAACTCTTGTACTACTTATAAGGAGGGCGGCCATTGCATAAAGATTGATGAATCACTACAGTGTAATTGGAATTTACATTCTTTTTATCTTAATTACATTTATATTTCTTTTCTTTTTTAAAAAGTTTATCATTTATATAATTAAGGACATCAAAGCGTTTCTTTGAGATATTTACGCGTAGTATATTATTCACTCGAAAGTAAGGCAATCGTGTCCTAATGGCGAGAAACCGTAAAGTTAATGAATCAATTTTTTTTCTGTTGTAATTTTAATGTAGCATAACATATATTGTTATAATATATTTATAAGTATTCCTTTTATTCTTTGACAACCATTTTTATATTTTTTTCATTGTCATAAAATGTGTAAACCAATTTATAAATAGAAAATCCAATAAATTATAAATATTGAACAAAAACGTTATTTTTATGAATTCTGTAGCACATTGCACAGTAAAATAAAAATTTATAAAGAAAAACGTAAGTTCCGAGCACAGGTAACGCTGGCGAACTTTCGGTGCACCGATTCCCTTCAACTTTCACAACGGCATCATAAAAAGAAAAACGTATTTCTTGCACCAGAAAAAAATGGCTTAGGATGGGTATCTCGTTATGCAAAAAAAAAACAAATTATGCTTGATGCTTTGTTATGCAAAATGTATGCGTTTCAAAGTTAGTTTTATGATGTATTACGTGCACCGCACGTCAAAGTAGAAATTTATCGCAGCGGCTGAATCGTCGTCTTTATTCTCCGGTATTATACCGGCAAAAACTTTAAATCCCTTGTTCTAGTCTAATGTATTTCATAATTTAAAGGTACAATTTCTCGCTCGAATGAAAAGTCTTTTATGTTTCTTGAAATATTCGCGCCGTACGATTGTCAACGAATTTTATGATTTCTTAAAATGTTTTGCTCTAGGTAAAATTGTTTTCGTGGAAAAATAAAAAGAGTCTGAGAAAAGAGATTGATGTACTTAGAAAAATTTATTTGAAAGTGTAAGATTCAAATTAGTTATTATTTTGTCGTGCAAGTTCAAAATAAATAAATTTTTAATATATTTCATGAATATTTTGGTTTTCGAAATTGTTGCACCCTCAAACTACCATTTCATAATACTGATTATGTATTGCAAAAAAAGTGTCCAGGTAATATCCGTATACTTTAAATAGCAAACATCTATCGATATTGTACACGCGGCTACTTTTTTCCCAGTCCTAATTCTATGCAATTTCACAACCATAATAAGCCAAGTACTTAGTTTTCTCGCGAATAGCAATGTATTATAAAAAAAAAATCATGCCTCGATGTTTGTACACGAATAATTGTTTTTCACTAACATCTAACGCGTTGACTGACGTTTTGTTAATATTATAGTCATGGGTATAACGAAATAGCTGATTTGTTTAGCATTAAATAATGGCTATACCTACCGTTCGGCACAAAAACACACTGTTACAACTTTCACGCGGGAAAAGGGTAATAATATGTAATAGTTAATAACGACAAAACGACAGATCATTATTGCGCCGCTATAATACCGAGTGGAAAAGAATGTCAGACGTAATAACGTTTTTATTCGCATAATAAAAACTTTTTATCTCATTTCAAATAGCTAGATCGTGAACATAAAATATTTTTTAACATAATATTTAACTAACATACTTAAAATATGTCTATTATTTTATTTCAAAATATCTTTTTGATTTATTAATACTACTTAGGGAAATTTTACATATATATTTTAAATTTGCTTTAAACATATTCTACTTAAAAATTCAAGAAGTGTTTCAAACTTTTATTTCCGGGTTCTGTGGAAGATTAATTTTTATTAATAAACAATAATATTCGATATTAATACTGATTTGTATAATTTATTAAATATGGTCTATCCTTTTTTGAAATTAAGATCAAACTTTTTAAACCAAATGGAAGTAAAGTATGTATTCTTTATTCACTGTTACCAAACGTTAAAGCGTAACAAATTTTATTTTTAATCGAACAATTAATATTTTACAATTATTATCCAATCTAAATCTTTTATAACACTTGAAAAGTCGCTGCTGTGGTAAGCTTATACATTACAATGCAACTTTCACGTGACTTTACACCATTAAAAAAAAGTCCACGAATTACATCGGTATCAAAAACCAATATCGCATCATCCAACTGTACTAAATTTCCGAAATCCGAACAAATCAGCCACACTGTACAAGGGATACATCGATCACCGCGATCGCGCGCAACTTATGGCAAACAAAATAATGTCAATTCTAATTACCCGCTCTCCTCGAACATTTTGGCCGAAGCGCAAGCGCAAACACGAACTATTCGCGGTCCCAGCTCAGATCTTACCTTTTATACGGCCGTGATGCTGGTGATCAAAATACAAGATAGGTCGAGTGTGCGCACAACGGTCGCACGTTCATTGGCTGATTTAGCGCGCGAATATACGAGTCGAAAGGTGTCCGTGCGGTTTCAATATCATCGTACATTGGTTTTAGCTTAGGGATATGATATACATACAGGCACTTGTTAGATGCACTAGTCGATGATCGATAAATGTTTAAAAATACAGAATGATAATTGTGTCCAATAATCGTTCCGGTATTTTCAGTCATTATTAAAGATACTTATCTCATAAGATTTAATTAGACTTTTTCAAAATTTGTAATAAAGACATTTATCATTATATTTATGTAGAACGGAATTCCGTACGTATACTAATTATAATTATGCAAGAATTTGTACCTTAATAATACTCAATGACTATAATTTTGCGTTTTGTCTTTTTCTTCTTTTTTTTAAACGGATTATTTTTGAAGCTGCATTTTCTACTTGAGTTATTTTCATAAAAAAAAAACTATATATTTATAGAAATAGCATCGTGTATAGTTTATCTTTACTGCGCTGTTATGAAATAATAAAAAACAAGTTATGCTAACGTACAGTAAGGCAATATAATTTTATCAAAAGTGAATAATAGATTCATTGAGCATCGTCATTTCTTTTACGATTTATAATGCATATAAATAAAAGTCCGAAGTACAAATCGTCTTAATTTCTGTAAATTGCTATCTAAATAGTTTGATTCATATAATTAAAAGTTCACTATGAGATTTTGTACTTTGTTGCGAGATCGTTTGAAAATTGTATGTTTTATTTGGTGTGTAATTATTCACGATACTACATCTCAATCGGCAGATTATACATCAGAACGTAATGAAATGATTGGAATAGAAAGAGATCTTAGGCTGACTGACTATGATTCCTTGGTTGAAAAACAAAATGCTGTTAATGAATGTTTGATGGCTGCAAAAAGGAGAGAACTAGCTGCAGGTATGTCGCGTCTTATTACACATAAGTAGCTTTAATAATTAGCATGAATAGTTTCAGTCGTCAAATGGAAACTTTTCATAGTGGTAAAAATATTGTCGCGATCAAACTCGCAATCGCTAACGAATCGTTATATTTTACTAATAATAATGTAGAAGTTGAAACTTTTCACGTTCTTCTCAAGTAGCTTTAAACCCATGATTCATGAAACGTTAATGTTATCAATTCGCAAGGTATCCAGAGCCCCTCGGAATTCGTCCCCTCGAAGTACTTCCTAAAAATTCGCGACGAACTCGCAATGGACAACGAACTCTTCCGAATAATTCGCAAGATGCCGAAAGGCGGCTTACTGGACGGTCGTCTACATGCACTCGCACCCTTGGACTACATCACTTCCAAGCTCCTCGATGAACCGAATCTTTACATGTGCAGCAGTCCCAACGGTACCAACAGAAGATTTCGTTACTTCGAGTTTTCCGATTACGAGTGCGATTGGAAATTGGTGAAAGATATACGCGCGATGGACGAGTACTTTGACGTCAGGATCCTGCACAATCTACTTGTGCCTCCTGCTGCCGAAGATAGACATTACGATATTTGGGGAAAGATCAATGACATCGACCAGGTCATGGAGGGACTGTTATCGTATGAGTAAGTTGACCATTGATTCATCGCTTCGAGTTACATTGCGCGTGCACCCCTCAAAACACTAGTTCAGTTCGCCGAGCATGAAAATGTGCAATTTTGGATTTTTTTTTCTACAAATCGCTTCTAAATAACGT
Organism: Megastigmus dorsalis; assembly: GCA_900490025.1. Taxonomy (NCBI): domain Eukaryota; kingdom Metazoa; phylum Arthropoda; class Insecta; order Hymenoptera; family Megastigmidae; genus Megastigmus; species Megastigmus dorsalis. The sequence continues at coordinate 32,068 of UELU01137123.1, forward strand.
CGATAACGCGGGAAAAATATTTACAGCCCATATACCATGAAAAAACGTTCCTCTACGATACATGCAAGCCGAGAAAGAGCGATGCAAAGATTCGCCTCTCTAGAATCGCGCGTACAAAATAACTTGACATGTTTGCGAATTTTTTACCTACGTTTCTGAACTTCTTGGAGGTTATTTGCAATAACATGGTCAAACCCCTGTATTATTTTCAATCATTAATGTTAATAACAATTGCCGTAATCGCAAAAAATATAAAAAATTGATATCTCAGCTCCTATTAGTCAGAATCTAACACATTTATTTAAAAATTTGTGTTTTTTACAACAAGTTCAATGTAAATTGTCGCGTTTAAATCGTATAATTTTTTGTATAGATATAGCCATTTATAGTTGTTTCAAAATTATTTTTATTGCAAAAAGAGGTAAAAAAATGAAAAAATCAATATTTTGGTAATTGATAATTATAGTATTTGTGTCTCTGCTTGTACTCCCTAAATTTGCTTCTCCAAATCGTACTCCTTCAAGATGTATATATAACGAATCGAAGTTTCAACTGTGAAAAATTATTGCAAAAAAACTAATAATTATTTTGCAATAAATAAAGTGCCATTTTGTTAAGCATCAAAAGAACTATCATTTTTGAGATTATCAAAAGGATTTACAGTCAATTTTCGTTTTGGCAGTAACCCAAACTTTTCAATTCGCGGATTTTTAATTTAATGAGTTGCACACAATTCGTATTGTTATTCAATAATATAATATACTTAGTAAACTTTCATAATGAATTATAAAAGTGAACTACAGATAACAGAAAGTCAATTGTTTTTTTATCTCATTATACGCTGTTATAAACATACTGTAAAGAGTTTTTTTAAACATTCTATTCGGCGCTGTAGAGTTCATATTATTTGGGATAACGTTTTGATGGAATTTCACTAACAAGAATTATAATGACAAGTTATCAACAATATGTTTTTTAATCTTGCAGATGGGCTTTTAAAGCATATTTCTACAAAGTATTACAGAATCTATATGAAGACAATGTACTGTTCGTAGAGTTACGTACGACTTTTCCACCATTGTATAGGGATGACGGATCGGTTTTAGGCATCACACAACTTGCTGATCTTTACCAAGCAATTAGCAGAGTGTAAGTATAGGACGTTGCTCTTAGAATTACGATGCATGTATACTTAATGAATAATTTTTATACAACCGTTATGTGCGTATCAGATTTGTAAATATCTTTCGTTCGAACCTCCTACAACTATATATACATATATATATTAAAAGCACCGTCCTTACTTTTCTCACACCAGTTTCACGGAATCGCATCCCGATTTTATGGGTGTAAAAGTTATTTACGCACCCAACAGAAACATATCGAAAAAAGAACTCCAAAACCACATTGAGTTTTACAAAATTCTGGCGAGTCAGTATCCAAACTTTGTGGTCGGTTTCGATCTTGTAGGTCGAGAAGACGCGGGTCCCACGCTTCTTCACTTTGCGGATCAACTGCAAAAGCTGTCCGAACACAATGCGTCGCTCTATTTACACGCAGGTGAGACCAATTGGTCCGGACACGAAACTGATCGGAACCTTTACGATGCTGTGCTTCTGAAAGCAAAAAGAATCGGGAACGGGTATAATTAACATTGTTGACAAGTACTTTTACCAAAAAGAAAATAATCAAATCGTAATGTAACGTTATGTGTTTCTTTACCGCAATAGATTCGCTCTATCGAAGCATCCCCATTTGATGGATTTGATGAAATCGAGAGGTACGGCGATCGAGGTGAATCCTATCTCGGACCAGGTGAAGAATCTCGTTAAAGACCTGCGCAATCATCCGGCGGCTGAATTGTTCGCCAGGGGTATGGATGTCCTGGTGGCGAGCAGTAGTCCAAGCTTCTGGGGTGCAACGCCGCTCAGCCATGACTTTTACGAAACTTTCGTAGGCATAATGCCCCACGACTCCGATTTGACGGCGCTACAACAGCTCGCTTATAGATCGCTCGTTCACGCCGCTTTCGCCGAGGCAGAGTTCAATGCGACTTTTAAGGTTTTCTGCGACAAGTGGACCAGTTTCATCGATGATATGTACGATAGCCAGGAATGCGCTGCGTATAAGAAACATTACAAAGTGGCTTGTGACGAGGACGAGGATTATTACTATGACGATGAGCTATAGATCTGGCTCTTTATTTACTTTTAAAATAATTTTTAATCGCTATCAAAATTTATTACACACGGTATTCCTATCCTAAGAATTAGTTATACATGTGGATAGGTACTCGTTTTCGTTTGAACTCTCTCTCTCTCTCTCTCTCTCTCTCTCTCTCTCTCTCTCTCTCTCTATACTTCATTTACTTTTATGTTTATTTTTTGCCGCTACCGTCGCTTAATTAGACCAATTATTAATTACATTAAAGTCTTCAATACTCTAGAACTGATCTCTGCAAAATATTATATGTAATACGTACATATTTCAATTTATACATATTTTAAACAAAAATAATTATTGATTTTACTATTGGGATATATGGTAAAAAAAATAACGTCTATTCAAATTTTATATGAAATGCTGTTTTTATTGCAGGAGTTAACATTTCTGTTTAAATTTTAAACTAAAAATTCTATTTTCAAATTTCGTTAATTCACATTTATAAAATTCGGTATTTCGAATTTTGATTTCCACAATATTAAAAAAGGCGTAATACTGAATATCAATTAATAACAAATTATTATGCGTAAGAAGAGAATAAATCACAGTATCTGTGTTGCAATTATGTAACAATAACTGTAAAATTACTGCAAATTGTATTATGCAATGATTTAAGGAATATTTCGTAGCTTCTTACTCTTAATAAAGCGTAATTTTTCGTCAAACTTAATATCAAAACACGCTGCAAAAAATAGAACTTTTAACTCCCATGATTTCAGGAATTATTTTTATTGACGGTACGAGCCTGAGTTAAAGTGCACCGCAAATTTTTTCTCGATTTTTAACCAACTAGATACTCTATTAAAGATCTTACATTCACCGACTCGCTTTGTACTTTATGAATGTTCGGAATAAATAATATTATTGATTCAATTTACTTTGAAGCAGTAGTTTTTGACACAATTTTTCAAAACGTAAGAAATTTTAGATTTTTTTCAAAATTTTAGAAATGGTTACATTTTGACCTTAGAATGTAAGAGCCGAAAGAGACGTAACGCATAAATCGTAATCTACTATTATTATCAGCGGGCTAAAAGTACCGATTTCCTCTCCTGGCGCCTGTTCGAGAATGTTGTTTTTTTTATCCTCGCTATTAGGCAAAAAAAAATTTTATAAATACACTACCTACTCGGGCTTGGGACGAAATTGGTCAGCTTAGACCTCGTGTTTTTTCCTCCCTATAGTGGCGTAATCATTTTATCAATCTTAAATGATATCTATGAATACTTCATAGCTAATATTCAAGAATGTTTAATTATAATTTGTAAATAAGATAATATTTTTGTATAAATTGTATATTTATATGTACCTACTGATTAATACATACAATGAACGAATAGTATATTACACATCTAGGGAGGAAAAGTAAGGACCATTCTTACTTTTCCTCCCTAGATGT